>CAUJGJ010000332.1:3425000-3440000 GCA_963170055.1 Halisarca cf. caerulea | reverse complement strand
GCACTGAACATGAAAATTACTCTGGATGGCCATAGATCTAGGAATATACATATATTGACCCATAAATATTCTGTAGTATAGAATATCTATGATTAACCTCAGGGGCATATCCAGAGATTTGTAAAGGGGGGGGGGGGGGGGGTGCACCAGTAAGTGAGCCATGATGTCACAGGACCTCTGTGCAAGCATAGATCTAACCAGGTGGTTTATAGTATCAGAGATACTCAAACCTATATGGTAGCATCTCTAAATGACATTTTGCTCCTTTCAAGTTTTCTGTTCTTTAATTGTTTTATAATGTAAAGAATGATGAGAGCCTTCTAAGAGGGTGCCATATAACTCATGCAGTGTTTTCAAATCGGTCTCAGATACTTCACCTTTCTCCCATACATGCGAAATTCAATATTTCTCAGCTATAGCATGCAGCAACCTTGTCCGATACAGAATCCAAACACAAGTTGTGCATGTATTGCTACACTTAAACCCTTAGGCTAGCAAATTAGCAACTAGCAAGTTCTGTATAGCACCTAGTCTTGTACCCAGACGGTCGCTTGTCCGCTGCCATTTTGTACCGCCCTCGCATAATCACACACACGCTGCAGTATAGGTATACCACCCGCTTCCACTGACATATATGCAACTGAACTGCATGTGATCATGTAACCCACAGCACCATGCATGCATGCATGTTGTACTATAAAAGAATCCTAGGAATCCTAGGAATATATAGGTTATGAATCAGGGTAACAGTAGGCATGTGATAGTCATGTGACTACTTCAGACATAAGTGCTTGTATTGTACACGTGTAGCATGAACTTGGCTGGTATAACTGGATGAATTATGTTCATGATTTGCTACAGGTGACTGCCCTATATACATGCAGCCAGGTGTCAGTATTAGACAGGTGCATGGCTGAACTATACATATAGACAGGTGGCTGGATACATTACAATACATATTCGATCTACATGCATGCATGCATGCAATAGTAATTGGGACTGCAGATATATAAAGTATTGTATGGCATGGGACACACATATATATACCGTATCAGACACAATGCAGGCATGATAATAATAGGTGATCATGCATGACCAATTGCAGCAGTGATTGATGACATATATACTCATGGAGCTCCCGACAGTGCAGTATATACATGTGCAAGCATACATGGCTATAATAATTATTATTATTATAGCTAAACACTTTAATAATAGAACTATGTATATATTTCTATCTTATAGATACAGACCATATTAATATAATTTATTTGGGGTGCATGTGTAGAGAGACGGGCTGCATGCATGCTCATGGAAAATGTGAATTAACCAGGCTATTAGAAAGGCTCTGTCCCAGCCCAACCTAAATATATCCTCCCAATTAAGGAGATTACACAATGTCATTCTTTATGCCATTGGGAATATTATTAGTAATTTTTATATTTTTTTATATTTGATATTGCATGTTTCAGAATCTACTACTGATCGATATTGTTATTTCACATCAGATTCTGTACACATATGGGATATCAATAGCTTGAGGAATGCTGCCACACACCTTGTTTGCTCAGTGGTGGCTGGACCAGGTTCCACAAAGACACACATTATATTATATGATTGCAGATCTCATCAAATTGAATGAGAACCTGCGTGATTTGTCATCTGATCAATCCCTATGTTGTGGCATATACTTGGCCTGTCATTTGTTTGCCAGGAGAGAAGCCATTCTATTATATAGAAAAGATGACAGTTCTACTATATTGTATTTTATATACACTCTGCTGCTTGTGCACATGCAAGTGTGTATATAGAGTATATAAACTCTCCACTAAATGGGTTTATCTGATGCAGATATTGATGGTGCACAAAATCGATCTCGACATCCCACAAAATGAAAGAAATTGTCACAGTGACAAAATCTACTCATGCCCACTGCAATGCTACACCCACAGCACTTTTGGAAATTCATGTACGTCCACGTGCATGTACGACCACTGCATGTACGTCCACTGCATGTACGTCCACTGCATGTACAACCACTGCATGTACGACCACTGCATGTACGTCCATTACATGTGTGACCACTGCATGTACGTCTACTGCATGTACGTCCACTGCATGTACGACCACTGCATGTACGACCACTGCATGTGCGTCCACTGCATGTACGACCACTGCATGTACGTCCACTGCATGTACGTTCACTGCATGTACATCCAATGCATGTACGACCACTGCATGTACGTCCACTGCATGTACATCCACTGCATGTACAACCACTGCATGTACGACCTCTGCATGTATGTACACTGCATGTACGTTCACTGCATGTATGTCCACTGCATGTACGACCACTGCATGTACGTCCATTACATGTGTGACCACTGCATGTACGTCTACTGCATGTACGTCCACTGCATGTACGACCACTGCATGTACGACCACTGCATGTACGACCACTGCATGTGCATCCACTGCATGTACGACCACTGCATGTACGTCCACTGCATGTACGTTCACTGCATGTACATCCAATGCATGTACGACCACTGCATGTACGTCCACTGCATGTACATCCACTGCATGTACAACCACTGCATGTACGACCTCTGCATGTATGTACACTGCATGTACGTTCACTGCATGTATGTCCACTGCATGTACGACCACTGCATGTACGACCACTGCATGTACAACCACTGCATGCACGTCCACTGCATGTACATCCACTACATGTACGTCCACTGTATGTACGACCACTGCATGTATGACCACTGCATGTACATCCACTGCATGTACACCCACTGCATGTACACCCACTGCATGTACGCCCACTGCATGTACACCCACTGCATGTATGCCCACTGCATGTATGCATGTACGCCCACTGCATGTAAATAAGTGACCTTACAGTACCAAATACTGGTCTTAGCACCACCATACCCAATCCTATATAGATCCACCCGCAATATTTCGGAATTAATGTGAGTCCACTGTGAATGTGTATGGTTCTATAGTGCCAAAATACTGCATATGACAGGTCTTAGCACCATGCACTTACCATAATAATATACACAGTGGTATGCACGAATACACCCACAGCACTTCAGATACGTCATGCATGTCCATGCACTGTGAATGTGTGTGGTGCTACATATAGTGCCAAATATAGGCTTTAACATCACCATAAATACATACTACACAAACACATCCACAGCACTTTGGCCGGAAATCGTGTATATTATGTATACTGTGAATGTGTGCATGTGGTGCTAGTGGCAAATGTTGGCTTTAAAACCATCATACATACTATACAAACACACCCACAGCACTTCGGAAACATCATGTAGTATATATATATATTTAACTGTGAATGTGTGCATGTGCTGGTGGCAAATATTAATTGGTCTTATATAGCACCACCATATATAATTATATATCAAGTGTTCAACAAAAACACCAACAGCACTTTGGAATGTGTGTGGTGCTCGTGGCAAATATTGGTCTGAGCGTGCACCATGCACCATATCAAGTGCTATAAAAAACACCATCAGCATGCTTGCACTTCGCATGGAAACTTCTGAATCATATGTGTCCACTGTTTTATGTGTGCATGTGATGCTATAGTGCCAAGCATTAGTCTTAGCACCACCATACCCAATGTTACGCATATAATATATGTACACAAATATACACTCACAGCACTTCGTAAAATCATAGGTGTCCGCCGGGAATGTGCATGCATGTGTGGTGTTTGTGCCAAGTGTTGGTCTTAGCACCACCATACCCATTACTCCACAAATACCACAGCACTTTGGAAGATTTCATGTATGTCTATTGTGATGTGTGTATACGTGGTGCTAATGCCAGATGTTTATCTTAGCAACACCACATACCTATATCATTGGCGTAGGAATGACTTGTACTTTGGAGGGGCTCATTCAATATCATGTGCAGTTCATGTGCAGTAAAATCGCTTGCTTAATATATGATCAGGCAAACATTGGGGGGCTATAGCCCCTCCAGTCCCCATGGTTCCTACACCTATGTATATGGCTACACAAACACACTCACAGCACTTCAGAAACCTCATGTGTGTCCGATCCACCATGAATGGGTGTGGTGCTAGTGTCAAGTATTATAGGTCTTAGCACTGCATTGATTGCAAGCCACCTCAGTACAATTGTATTGATAAAGACTTATGTCACAATGATCAGAAATTAATGTTCACGTATATATGTTTTACCTTATGAAATCAGCATAGAAGAGCACAGCCAATTATCACATGTGTAAAATATCTCAACGAGTCAGACATGAGTTCTTGCAATGATACTGATCATGATGAATAGCAATACAATGTGAACTGATCGATGTTTTCAGCCTCACTATAGGGCTGGAGGAACCATGTGCACTAGGGCAGGTATAGGGATATGGCCCTAACACGTTAAACCTCAAAAGTATACATTCATTACTTTTGCTAATAAGAGTTTTCTCTGACTGCAGTCATGGATGGCAGGACATTGCGTGAACCAGGACCTGGTCAAGATGCATGCCCGGCCCACCACTTTCGTCTATATAGCCTCCTCTGGGCCTGCACTAGTACTGTCAACATACACTGCCCTCCACCATGCACACTGCCACACCATAATAATTTTGAATAATATAATAATATGATATGGTATATATATAATATATATATATATATATATATATAAAATATATATAATATATTATGTTAGGCAATTACATACGTATAAGGTAAGAGCATTAAACAATTTTAATTAGTTACATAATATCAATTCCACATTCTGCATTGGTTACTTCCATATCATCAACATGGGCACTCAGTCTACCTTTGACAGCCATTGATCGATCTGATTCGAAGCCCTAGATACACAATCACTCCACTATAATACAATATCATCACATTCCACATGCTAAACTACCAATGCCCACATCAATCATACTTACTTTAAAATTCCAAACTCAAAGTGTGTATCCAAATGCGGGCTACACCAGAACCTGCCAATTACACGTAGTCAAGTTCAGCTGTCAAATTTATAGAAAAGCATGCCCATCACAGTTGGAGGTATACTGTTCTCTACATCCAAGAAAAGGATCAAGGTCATTTCTGTTTTCATTGTTGTTATTGGCCTTGGGGTTCTAGGATCCATTCTAACAGTGTTGAATACTCAGTCACAGCTTCAGCAAAAGGAATGCCCACAAGCACAGACTACAACAGTACCAGTTAGGTGCCCAGAACAAGATTGTCCAACTGCAGAAAGCACCCAATTAGATTTCTCAACTGAATCTTTGAATTCCCCTCAAAATAAACCAGCTGGGTTATCCTCTTTATCAGTTCAGTACTTAGGCAGGGAAAGTCAAGCAACTGGACAAGGATTCTCTGGAAAGACCATACGTCGTTTCAAAGGTAACTGGTCACGAACTTAAGTTTGCTCCTCCTGATTCTGCAATGAATCCCAATTGCAAGCGATGGGCTGTTGTTACTACTATCTTTGAACCTTCTGAAGCAGTAAGACGTCAGGTGCGTCTTGAAGGTTGGTGTCTAGTTGTAGTTGCAGACAAGGGTAGTGCCAAAGAATACAACACCGGTTGGACCAAGGGAGAGGGAAATGGGGCTGTCATCTATCTCACTCCTGAGGAGCAGAAAACCATGAATATCCCCTTTGTGGATGCCCTTCCATGGAATCATTTTGGACGTAAGAATGTTGGCTACATGTATGCCATCCAACATGGAGCAGAGGTGATATGGGACTTTGATGATGACAACATGTTGAAGTTCTGGATGAGTGGTGCAGCTCCTCCTGGTGCCCCTTCATTGGATGCTTCAATTCCCAACAAAGAAAACTGTGTTGACGGACACATGGAGGTCCTCCTTCCCAAAGGTCACAGTTGGCCGACTTTCAATCCTTATCCCAAACTCGGTGCACCTGCTTTACCATCGTGGCCCCGTGGCCTACCGTTGGATGACATCAAGATAGCTGCCAGCTTCAACACATCTCTTGAACCAGTGACCATTGATTGTTCAGACATCGGTGTACTCCAGTCCTTGGCAGATTACCAACCTGATGTGGATGCCATATTTCAATTTACACAGCCAATTCCATTTTGGTTTGAGAGAAGCAAAGAAACAAGACATCTTATGGTCCCAACGGGAGTGATGACTCCTTATAATGCACAAGCAACCCTTCATTTCTCATCCAGTTTCTTTGGTTTGTTTTTGCCTGTAACTGTGAATGGCCGAGTTTCTGACATCTGGCGTAGCTATATTGCTCAGCGTCTGTTTTGGGATGTGGGAATCAAATTGGAATTTGCAGCACGTCCTCTGGTTGTACAGGATCGCAATGAGCATAGTTACACAAAGGATTTGTCTGGAGAGAGTGACTTGTACTTGAGAGGCAAAGAGTTGGTAAAATTCCTTGGACGATGGAAAGGACAGGGTCGTACAATCGTTGAGAGAACAGAAGAACTGTGGATAGCTTTGTATGAGAGAGAATACATTGAAGAAGCAGATGTAAAACTAGTTCAGCAATGGCTACAGTTCCTCATTGATGTTGGATACAAGTTCCCTTTAATAAAGGAAGAACTAGTCAGTGTGTCAATTCCATCCTTCCCTCTTCCTTTGAACCACACTTCACCAGCTCTCACAGGCGAGGAAGTACTAGATGAAGCAGCTGTCCAATCCTATTGTAAGTCTGTTCCCTCCTTAAAATTTGTGAACGCCGATTGGCATGCAGGCACACGCATTGATATTCCTTCTGTATTGTCAACTGTTGGCCAGTCAGTGGTTGTCATTAACCGTAAAAGTATTGTAAACAACCACCCCCAAGTGTTTCAATTGGATGGTCTTTCTTTATATGACAAACGATCACCTGGACTCGATCAAATGGTTGACAGAATTGTTGAAAGCTTAGTAAAACAGCCTAAGGATTATGACATACTTCCTGAAGATTTAATCCGCAAGAACTTCGACTTTTACAAAGATGATGAAACAATACATACGGCAGATGGCTTCATTTGTTCCTTTCCATCATCTATGTGCGAGATGTGGATGCCTTTCAACAAGACAATTATCATCAACCCAGCTCACCGCTATAACCTGTGGAGGTGTACAGCTGGTGCCTTTGATCAACTTAACGAGCATCTGTATAAATTGGCTTCTCTGAATAAGCTGGTTCTTGGTGCCTCTGATAAGTATGATTTGGAGTACCTTCGTCACTACACAGGATTGAGACCCCTTCCACTGTACAATTTTGCTGGAGTGTACACGGCTGGAAACCCTTACTCTCCTACAAGAGACGAGATCATCATGTTTGGAGGTGGACAGCAAAATGTAGCAGAAATTGCAAAACAAATGAGTGATGCTGTGAAAAGCTTTAAGGTAGTGCACGTCCGGGCACTGTACCCGCGTTACAACTTGTCAGACTTAGTTCAGCACCGTGCTGTAATATTTGTCCCATATGCTGTCATGACGTATGCAATCTCTGAACTGTATGCACTGAACATTCCAATGATTGTTCCATCGATAAAGTTTTACCGCACTGTCTTTGATTATGGATTTGGAAAAGATAGAGTGACACACGGAGGATATTACTGCATGAGAGGTGAAGAGCTTGGTAAACCACATCCCACAAGCTTGCATCCTTACAGTCCAAATGTCTACGCTTCAGTGGATCAAGAAGCAGAATCTTACTGGTTACAGTTTGCAGATTACTACCATTGGCCTCATGTCACCTACTTTGATGACTACCAGCATCTTGAAGAGGTTCTGAGTAAAATGGATTTCAATGATATTCATAACAAAATGGTGACCGAGAACAAACGTAGAAAATTAAATCTCCAGTACAACTTGTGCACTGTTGTTCACAGGATCCAGAAGACCAGAGAAGGGAGTACATTTCCCAAAGATTACACTGAAGCAATCAAACAGATCTATGGTGTAGACAGACTTCAAGTTACTTGATTACAATAATTGTGCATAAGATATAACTATGATTTGGCTATAATTTTCTAATTCTGGTAGGGGCCATCTAGAATAGGCCAACTTAACTGTTACCATTGTTAATTGCTGTAATTATGGATTTGTGACCCTATAACACCCTTTCGAAATGAATATAAATTTCCGCCGCGAAGCCAAGTTTGAATTGCACCCACATAATTGGATTATCTAAATTTGTACGGCTTAGTTGATACCATTATATATATATATATATATATATATATATATATATATATATATATATATCACATATATATACTATATATATATATATATATATATATATATATATATATATCACATATATATACTATATATATATATATATATATATATATATATATATATATATATATATATATATATATATATATCGCTACTTCGAATCCGGATTTATGACCAGTGGTGCCCCTTCTTCAAAACAAAACCCAATACACCTAAACACAATCACTCGCTCCACTGGTTTGATCATGAATGTCACATTAAAAAAAAGGAGGTTCGTTCCAAGCTGGTGCTATGGAGACGATCCATATCTAATAATAAACTCCAAGATGCTTACTTTGAATCTAAATCAGAATGGAGATGATTAATTAGAGTAAAAAAGGACAAAGTCTCCCAAAAATGGAACAATGAACTATTGAACAAATTGAAGAGCAATCCCAGTCAATTCTGGCATTTGTTGAAAACCAAAAACAAAATCGAAAACAATATATATAACACAAGACCAATGATATGAACATTTTCAAAGCCTACTAAATGAAAATCACACAGTCATGCACAAGCAATGGACAAACTAACCACAGCACTGAGGAAGTAGGAACAAACTTAAATGCAAATCGTCTAGATCCAGATCCGGAGATTACACTAGAAGAAATTACTACAGTAACTGCTATTTCCACTTCAAAAAATAAAAAAATCCCCTGGTCCAGACTTAATCACTAATGAAGTGCTCAAATCCCTACCTACCACTTGTCTAATACCAATTTTTTAATCATATCCTTCAATCAGGAGAATACCCACCCTCTTGGTCCACATCAATCATCGAACCAATCTACAAATCCGGAGATAAAAATGTGCCCTCCAACTACAGGGGTATTTCCCTTATTAGTTGCCTTGGTAAAGTCTTTAATAGCATATTAAATAATAGAATTCAACTTTGGGCTGAAACCCACAACCTTATCCCATGCAAAGGAGCTTCGGTTTCAGAAAGGCAGTAAGCACTTCTGATGCAGTCTTTGTCCTACACACCATTGCTGAGAACCAATCTTTGCGAAAGAATTCCTATAGTGACCCTCGGATATAGGATGAAGACTTTGAATAGTAGGATTGTAAAACTTTCAGTATTTGGGGGTTCAGTTTCATTCTGAAAAGTTTTTGTCCACAGCAAGGAATGCAAGACTGAATCAAAGGCTTTCTTAAAATCAACAAAACAGCAATACAACTTTTTAAACTCATGCAAAAACATTTCCTACATCAAGGGGTGTCAAGCAAGGCTGCAACCTTAGTCCACTTCTATTCTCAATCTTCACCAATGATCTACCTAATACTCTTCAAAATTTGCCCACTCTAAATCAAACCAACAAAGTATTTCCATCGATCTTCATGCATATACTTTTTGCAGACGACCTAGTAATATTCTCCGGGAACCCCAAAGAGCTGCAGAACATGATTGATTCTCTAAACGACTACTGTACTGCCCAACAGGTGAACGTAAATTGCAATAAAACAAAAATTATGGTTTCGGTCGAAATCCCAAAACTGTTAATTTTAAATGGAAAATTGGAGGCCAATCTCTGATGATTGTCGGGAAATACAAATATCTGGATATTTGGCTGAAATGGAACTGTAAATTTAAGGAACATCTCGCCGAAATCCAAACCAAAGTAACTCAAGCACTTAATCACTTACTAACAAGAATTATTTCTGAATCACTTAGAATGACAAATTTTGGTGTTTTGAAACAACTATTTTCTTCTCTAATCCACCCAATCCTACTCTATGGTGCTGAGGTTTGGGGTCTATAGCTATCCAACATTATTACTAAATCTTTAGAGTCAATACTAATGAAGTATTATACAAGTCCATGGCCATTCTGAGAGTTTCACAGACCAGTAATAACATATTGCTATTGTGGCTGAGTGTGGTATATAATGTTCCTGTAGTATTTCTCTGTACATCGACCGTTATTAAATACTTCTACTGCATAATGTTTCCAAATACCCCTATTCTTATTAGACGCGCCCTGGAGGTTTCGAGGGATTCTCAGTCATCTGGTCTAATTAATCTCTTGGTATAACAATGTTCTGAATAAATTTAATTTGTTATAGGCTTCAACCCGAAACTGCGCGTGCCCACTCTTGAAGAGGCTCTTGAAAGACTGCATGACCAGCAACTACAGCAACTTCAATTTGACTTATCCAAAGAACAGGGACTCACCCAGTCCGGGGGAAACAAACTGAGAAACTACTGCCTTCTTAAGTCTAACTTCAAACAACCAGAGCTATTATATCTTTTAACCTTATCTAACCCAAGACAAGCTTATACAAAAATTCCGCATCTCTGACCATAAACTCATGATTGAAGTAGGTAGGCACCACAGACCAGTATTACCCATTGAAGATCGTGTACTTGCCAAATATGTGATTCAATTAATATAGAAGATGAGCTGCACTTCTTATTGGTCTGCCCACATTATTCTACACTATACAGTCCACACTTTTCAACGCTGTCTGCAGTAAACTCCCTCACTTCCATCACCTGAATAACAGTGAAAAATTTGTATTTTACTTATTAATCATCAAGACACCAACATCATTTACCAAACAGCTCTATAATATTATGTTTTTAAAGCAGCTTAGATTATCATTCCTTTTACCAACAGTGTGAACTATGTATATTACTTGCGCTTTACAAAATTATAGCAAATTGAATCTTATGATGCACATAAGTTGAATTAAAGTCTGTTCTATGTATTATACAAAATTGTAGAGTCTTATAATGTAAATTGAAGTACGTATAACTTTCTTGCTTTCTCATGCACTTTTTCTCGGATCTGGGGCCCTTATTTATTTATTTATTTATTCATTTGCTTGTACCTTACAGTATTTTCTCCATTTAGCTCCCTGCGCTGAGACCAAGAATATAGTATTAAACTGTATTTATCATTACCATACCAGTATGTATGTCTGTATATTACCGCTATATTGCTTTGCCAGCATTCACACTTGATACATGCAATTTTATTGTGTATAATTGTATAATTTATATATGTCAACAGTACATATTTTCCATCAGCCCATTTACATGATCACAAGCACGGAAAAGTCCTTTCCATTTAATTTTTATACCATGCACACGTACTTGCACAGAATATGGCCATCAAACCTGCCTCATTATTGTACCATATATTACTACCATTAATACAAGCTGTAATCAATATTATCAGGATTTTTTGCATGCATGTGTATTCCCATCATTTTTCTATTCAACATGCTTTCCACATAAATGCATCTTTTGTTATGCATCATAGTCTTGTGCATTGATTGTATGAAAATTATAAAATTATGTACACCGTAGCTATATATGTACGTATGTATGTATTTGACCATAATTTTGTACTATGCTTACATGTTTATTGGATATGTAGATGTATCTAATACTATATAAATGTTTATCATGTGATTTTCGTAATTACCCATTTTACCCCAAAGTTATTATTATATTAAACTATGCAAAAAGTATTGCAATCATCGGCATCCCTATGTTTTATGTATAATATTATAATACTATTTAACACTTTTATTCCTATACTCTCCATTAATTTGATGTATCATCCCATGTATTGTTCACTACATGTGTGTTCACATGTGTTCACACCGGTTAAGGAGGTTGGAGGGATATATGTAGCTGCATGCTACAATTACATGCAGACTGATACGCAACTTTGGAAGTACTCCAATGACCGAATGTCATTCCCAACAGTTCTGGCGCAAAGCATTCCACAAGTTCAAAGGGGGAAAATCATGACGATTTCAAGAACTGCCCACATGTCATTCATGCACCAAAACTTAATCTTGCAGGAAATTAGAAGCATGTATGGAAATCACTCCGCACCCACAAGTATATTGAAAGAAAAGCACAGAAAACATGATCACTCCACAATTGTCTACCTCTACAAACAGTACTCATGTAGTCCAAGGAATATTATGCTGTTTTAAATCATTCTCGATCACAGGCTCACCTCCCTGTTTATACATCAATCTTTAATTTTATTCCATTTTTATGTTTTGTCTTTCTTTACTGTATATTATGCTGAGGTCAAGGGTCATGCAGTTTTGGCCAAGACCAGAATTAATTATCTATCTATCTATACAGGTCTGGAAGCAATTAAAGCCCTACAAACTCGTTCTAAAATTATTACAATGTCATATAGTCTGATTTTGACAATGTATCAGTACTCTTAAGATGTGGCCAAAAATATGAGTCATACTAGGCTAAGCCATTTTAGAACTTCCAAACATGTCCTAAACCTTTGTCACCTGTCAAAAGACTCACCGCAAATTTTAAATATTCGTTAACTTGGCAAAAGTGCATGACATATGCCATTCCCATTCTATTACATGAAAAACTGTGTGCACAAGGTGTGACGGATTTTTGGAGAGAATATGGTATATATTATTTGGATATAGCTTGCTTTTCTGCTCTCCTAGACCTAACGGATGGCAAGTCTTCAGCCCATCTATTTAAATTGTTGCCAAGAGAAAGGAGTCTGGTGCTTGGCTGACTGCACCTCAAATCTCCTCACTGGGTTTCAGGATGAATGATGAGACAGTAAGGACAGCTATGTACCTAGGTTCAGCCCTGTGTCACCCTCACCTGTGATTGCATTGTGGCCAGTTTGTTGATGAAATAGGACTGCATGGCTTGTTCTACTGCTACAGCAGAGCTCGCAATCTTCGCCACTCAGCCCTCAATGATCTCATCAAACAGAGCGCCTGTCATCCATATCCCCTCCACCTAAGAACCACGTGGCCTTCACATGCATATCCAATGACAGCCATACTGATGGAGTCACGATCATCACTTGGTCACAAGGACATTGTCTGCACCCACCAACTAACTTGCCTCTCACCAGTACCAGTGCTGGTCTCGAGCTCCTGGCTAATCGTGCTATACTGAGAAGAAAAGGGAACTCTACTCAGAGTTGGCTACTTCACACACCTTCACGCCCATTGCTTTGAAAACAACAGGTACATGCTTTCAGTGATGATGCCCTTGCCTTTTTCTGTGAATTGGGAGAACAAACCAAAGAATCAAGCTACTGAATCAGATGACCCTTTGTCCTTCCACAAGTCGTGTCAACGTAATAGTGTAACTGTCCAGAAGTTCAACTGCATGGCTATTGTTATTAACACTTACACAGTTTATAATATATAGGGAACAATGACTCAATCAAACACATGTGTATTGCATATACTTACTAGCTAGTACATCTTAGCTGAATACTAGCTGCATGCTAGCTGCATACTAGCTGCATACTAGATGCATACTAGATGCATACTAGCATACTAGCTGCATACTAGCATATTAGCTGCATACTAGCATATTAGCTGCATACTAACTGCATGCTAGCTGCATACTAGATGCATACTAGCTGCATACTAGCATACTAACTGCATACTAGCTGCATGCATACTACAGTGGGCCCTGTTTAATTGCATACCAGTTAAAGTAATATTCTGGTTAATGCATGGAATGTAGTCTCCAAGTACAGATTCTGAATTATTTTTATATTATATTCACAGTAGTAAGAGAACTGGTTAAAGGAATACCACTTAAAGGAATATTTTGGATATAGGAATAAGAATTTCAAATCATTTATATTCAAAGAGTATATAAACTGTACTGCTTATAAGAATAGCACTGTAAACACAAGTTAATCCACGTCAGTTCCCACCCTGAAATGTTACATTACTTGCTATATATATATATACACCTCTTCCCATTTGAAGCATGGTATTCATGTATTGAATGGTATAACTTACGAATCTAGGGGGTCTGGGGGCATGCTCCCCAGGGAAAATTTGAGTTTTTATAGTTTATTTGAGGCCATTTTAGTCCATTCAAGACTGATTTTGACACTCAAGTAGGGCCTTCTCTATAGTAATAAAATGAGTGCCTGTGTGTATACATGTGCCAACACGTGTGTGCATACATGTGTGTGCATATGTGTGTGTGTGTGTGTGTGTGTGTGTGTGTGTGTGTGTGTGAGTGTGTGTGTGTGTGTGTGTGTGAGTGTGTGTGTGTGTGTGTGTGTGTGTGTGTGTGTGTGTGAGTGTGTGTGTGTGTGTGAGTGTGTGTGTGTGTATGTGTTGTGCATGCCCAGATATATTATGGAGTGCAGGAGTATACGTATACTTAACTAGAAGGCAGTGTTCTCCCCAGGTATCTTAAGGTATGTCTGTCCAACATGCCTTCTTACTAATATTTAACACTTAATCTACAACAGTTCATTTTTATTGTGTCCAATTATTTTTTGAGTACCCAAAACACAGCCAATTTGGAGTCAAAACAAACTGAGGCCAACTAATTAGTTGACCTTGCCACAATAGTCAACTAATTTGTTGCCTTTATGGAGGAGTAATGGCTACAATTCACTCAAATTTCAGGGTCACTGACTTGTTATTGTTACAACAAAGAGGACACTTCAGCTGAAATGAGGCAATCTTCACACCCTCATGTTTTGGCATTCCTGAGATCTATTCCATTTCTGGTTCAAAATCTAAGTACTGTAGCTCCAATGAAATACTCAAGATTTGGTACAAAAACAAGCTATGTTTACAAATTCTCCAGAATTGTTATGAAAACAGTAAAAAGCCAGACCCAGCAGAGACCAGATAGAAAACAATTGGACATTACAAAAAATAACCTGTTCTACATATTTGTGGGACAAATATGCATGCATTCATAGATTATTGAAA
>CAUJGJ010000332.1:3387500-3412500 GCA_963170055.1 Halisarca cf. caerulea | reverse complement strand
TTCCCTCCTTAAAATTTGTGAATGCCGATTGGCATGCAGGCACACGCATTGATATTCCTTCTGTATTGTCGACTGTTGGCCAGTCAGGGGTTGTCATTAACCGTAAAAGTATTGTAAACAACCACCCCCAAGTGTTTCAATTGGATGGTCTTTCTTTATATGACAAACGATCACCTGGTCTTGATCAAATGGTCGACAGAATTGTTGAAAGCCTAGTAAAACAGCCTAAGGATTATGACATACTTCCTGAAGATTTGATCCGCAAGAACTTCGACTTTTACAAAGATGATGAAACTATAAGTACAGCAGATGGCTTCATTTGTTCCTTCCCATCATCTATGTGTGAGATATGGATGCCTTTCAACAAGACGATTATCATCAACCCCGCTCACCGCTATAACCTGTGGAGGTGTACAGCTGGTGCCTTTGATCGACTCAATGAGCATCTGTATAAATTGGCTTCTCTGAATAAGCTGATTCTTGGTGCCTCTGATAAGTATGATTTGGAGTACCTTCGTCACTACACAGGATTGAGACCCCTTCCATTGTACAATTTTGCTGGAGTGTACACAGCTGGAAACCCTTACTCTCCTACAAGAGATGAGATCATCATGTTTGGAGGTGGACAGCAAAATGTAGCAGAAATTGCAAAACAAATGAGTGATGCTGTGAAAAGCTTTAAGGTAGTACACGTCCGGACACTGTACCCGCGTTACAACTTGTCAGACTTAGTTCAGCACCGTGCTGTTATTTTTGTCCCATATGCTGTCATGACATACGCAATCTCTGAACTGTATGCACTGAACATTCCAATGATTGTTCCGTCGATAAAGTTTTACCGCACTGTCTTTGACTATGGATTTGGAAAGGATAGAGTGACACATGGAGGATATTACTGCATGAGAGGTGAAGAGCTTGGTAAACCACATCCCACAAGCTTGCATCCTTACAGTCCCAATGTCTACGCTTCAGTGGATCAAGAAGCAGAATCATACTGGCTACAGTTTGCAGATTACTACCATTGGCCTCATGTCACCTACTTTGACGACTACCAGCATCTCGAAGAGGTTCTGAGTAAAATGGATTTCAATGATATTCATAACAAAATGGTGGCGGAGAACAAACGTAGAAAATTAAATCTCCAGTACAACTTGTGCACTGTTGTTCACAGGATCCAGAAGACCAGAGAAGGGAGTACATTTCCCAAAGATTACACTGAAGCAATCAAACAGATCTACGGTGTAGACAGACTTCAGGTTACTTGATTATTACAATCGTGCATGTGAGCGTTATAGTTTATTATGAGGTATATATGATTTGGCTATAATTTTCCAAGTCTGGTATAGGCAGTCACCTAGAAGGTGCCAACTTAATTGTCACCGCCATTGCATGGTGAATTATTGTACTTATGGTTTTGTGATTGAAGATTTTATAATGTGATTGGTGCATGCACATAGTGCGTTGCTGTGAGCCTACATGACTCAATGTATTGATAAATCACAATACTATATTTGAGTGGTGCATGGTCAATATACATAATTAATAGGGTAGACACACATATGTGCCACCTTGCAAAGAGTAAAAAGCACGCAAGAGGGCCTCTCTCTCTCATGATTGATCTTCAAGCATCACACACTGTTAATGGATTCAACAGACAAGTCACCTTTTGGGGATCCCATGCATGCAAAAGCAAAACTTGTGTGCTTGAAGGTTTAGGGGGCTACAGCTAGTACATGAATGACTGCTGAAGAAATTATCTCTTCCATCAGCAGTCAGTCATGTACTAAAAATATAGCTGTATACCGTTGTAGCTCAAAAGATAGCATGCCAAGATGCAGATAATGTGAATTATATGCCCCTTTCCCACCAAATGATAACAGGGAAACACATACAGTTTTGAAACCTCAGAGTCTCTAATAAGAACACTATTGGAACAACTGTTAACTGTTCTGCTTGTGGAGGTGTCCTTAATTTAGAGGTTTTAAATGTATACACACATCATACAATTAAGGATGTCAAATGGTCCTGCTACAGAGCCAGAGAAGCAGTTTTCAAACTGGTAGGGCCATAAGATATGTTCGGTTATAATTATTCCTATGTACGCAAGGTAAGGCAGGGGGTGTTTGTAGGGCATGCATGGTGTTCCTGGACAACAGCTGTTTCATGGTTCTATAGCTCTAGACAATGAAGATAATTTATAGGTGGGCTTAAGTATGCAGAGGTTGTACATTCATGCTGTTTCATTGGACTTAAAATCATCTTTGTCATCTAGAGATAGTCTGAGATTCCAATGGCCAGTTTCCGGAAACAGTGTGCCGTCCTGAAAGCCCCCCCTACTCTGCCCTTACCATATCAATTGACAATTAAGTGTATTAAATTTATAATTTTTTGACACGGGACAGCACTGAACAATATTATTATTATGTAGTCAATACTGTGATACATAGATAATGGACAAATTATATCAGTGGTATAATGTCTGATCACAGCTACATTAAACCAATGAAGCCACCAACTTCTACTGATCAAACCGTGACAGTTGGAACGATCAAAGACCAATTGACGATTTTCCTAATGCTATAGGGAATGACTATATCACTCCTGTCCTTGGCTCATTCGGTTATTACCACGTAGTAGTATTCTAGCAGGACAATCTGAGTGAACTGGCAACGGTAGCGTTAACTTTAGAACGATTAAGCACTGCATGCTCAATGATCCCTTTCGTGAATGTGAACTGTTACCTAAGCAACTTTTGGCCTTTGTACAGTGTAATTATACACATTCATAAGTAATAATAAGATGTACAAAATAGTTTAACAAGTAAATGGCTGTGATAATTAATTACTACAAATGACATGTGGTTTGGTTCTAGATCTGAACGAATTACATAACATTTTCGAGTGCTCTACAGAACGAATTTACTTGTATTATATACTTTGACTGTTCAATGTGAGCAAGAAGAAATTTTGTGATCTAGGAATGAATATATGGCCGGGAGACTTTACTATTTTCATACAACAAAAATATTGGGTCTGACCCTAAAAGTGGTAGGGCCAAAGCACGGGCAGCCTGGGTGGTTCCAGCGGCCCTGTGCTAAAGGAACTATATATGGGTGCGCATGCATGGCTGCATTTGGGAGGTATCCTTAATTTAATGGAGGTTACACTGTACACATTTTCTTGTGTTTATTGAATTTGATAATATATGTAATAGTGGTTCGTTAAATTCATATAAGTGACTGTGGATATATACAATATCTCAAAGCATGAATGTACAATGTAGTTACTATAAGCAGCATTACGTATATAGCATTAAGACATGCATCTCAATCATTCAATTTATAATTTTTGCTCATCTATGTCACCATAATACAAACTTTGAACTCTTTTTGTTGAATCTTTGTACACCCCCTTTGTTTCTTTTTGTCTTTTGTCCCTTTTTCTTTTCCGGGTGCCACTTACAGTAGCCTCTGGCTAAAGGTTCTCCAGGTCGAATAAGAGTACCCCATACCCTATGGCCCTATATACCATACATAGCAGATTGAGGTTAACTTAATAATCAAAGCGATATATAGCTAGGTTATGTGTAGAAGTGTGGTATGCAGCAACAAATTGTAACCTTATTATGTGGACATCATTATACCATTTATTCTTGCATTTCTGGCCATACGGACATCATAACATTGCATTGGATTTCATGGACACCATAATATTGCAGCATTAGATTCCATGGAAATGTCATGCATACGCATCGATCGTTGCATTCCATTCCCTTGCATGCAGATCCACATGATTGTACAATCATGAGAGCAGATATAGACAGGGCAGCTCATGCACTCTCCTGGTTGGTATCTTATTTATGCATCCAGTAAAAAACTGTATCATGACAAATTGCATGTTCACACTAGTAACCAGAATTTTTTAATTTACAGCAGACAAGGGTATATAGTCCCAAATTAATGCCTTAAATCTTTCGCTCTGATGAGATGGGCCAATCTATATAAATATTATTATCTAACAATCTACATTACATACTCTAAATTATCTAGTAATCTACAAGGGTGATCACTTATTGAACATCTTCTTGGACGTAGGGGGGAGGGGTTTGTAGGGCCTCTCCCCAGGTGCTTCCCAGCCAAACCCGCTAATTTATTTCCTGACATCCGGTGTCAGAGTTCACGGTTACCCGTATAGCTTCCCCTTAACATGAAGCTGCATACATAATTCCTACTTTGCACCTGGGGTCAACACCTACCCCCACCCCTTTCATACCAAAAGGTGGAGAAAAAGAAAATGAAAAAATAGCAGATACAACCGAACAAAGGTGGCTTTATTCCCACAATCGTGATCCAAGACACAGTCCTGCGTTGCACACATATTTTCAACTGCGTATGCGCATTATCATGCTGGTCCTGCTGCCAGCTACCCAGCTAGGATAAGCACCGCGTGGCTACAGATACAGGCATTAACCCCATTCAACTCCATTGAATTCCATTGCCTTGCATCTTTCGCCCTGATAAGATGGGTCAATCTATATTAATATTATTATTTTAGACTATGACAATCTACATTACATACTCTAAATTATATCTGGTACTCTACAAGGGTGATCCTTAGTGAAACTCTTCTAACTTGGACTTAAGAGGGGGGGAGGGTGGTGCAGGGCCGCCCCCCATGCAGGTGCTTTCCAGCCCAACCCACTAATTTAATTCCTGACATCCGGTGTGAGAGTTCACAGTAGCTTCCCTCGTGACATGAAGCTGCAGACATAATTACTACTTCGCACCTGGGGGTCAACACCTACCCAAGTCAGTCCAATGAGCCCCAGGTCAAAATACAAGAATTACATTAATATTATCGATCTATCACATATAACAAATATATACCATAAAGTATAGAAATGCATATTATTATTCAACACCCAATGCAAACCATAATATTATCATCCACATCCATACCTGTGAGCACACATCTACCAAATATTCCATGTTACTGTGGTGAAGCCAGAATTTGGGCCTATCTATAGCCATGCAGTAACCATTAAATTTACCTGCCTCAATCTGAATTGAAACACCATTTCATGTAGCTGTGATTGTAGGAAATGGATACAACAAACTGACAGTGTGCAAGTCATGCAAATAACCCTCCGTGCAATTTTTGATTGCAGCCCCATGCAAGCTAACAGTGAATTAACAGGCAGACATGGGAAAATACGACGTTAAACCCCAAGTGATCATGATCCTATAACGTACACTAATGAATAGACAGGTACTCCTGATGTAGGGATCCTGCTTACCATGCAGTTGCCTGAACACACATCAGTGAGATGGATATATGGCTGGTATACGCTTGACTCCTCCAACGATCTAACTACATTTGATTAATTTTTTGATTTGATTGATTTTATTTGGTAGAGTCCATCAGTAATTGACTTGTTTCGGGTTTTGACCAAATACAAGAATTTTAGTCTTTCATGTATTAATCTCTAATATTATTGGTATCGATCACAGTAGTTCTGAAGGGAATGAATCAGGTGTTGTAGTTTAGCAGGATCCTTAGAAAGTATTACTTTGTCACCAGCAAATAGAGGGCAAGAGGTAGGTCGTCCATTTTATTCGCCTTAATTAGCAGCGTGAATAAAATGGTGGATTTCTGCGTCAATCGTAGTACGCACATTCACCGAACCTACTATCAGGTTCAGTGAATGTGTCTCATAATATCCTCTGTCCCACAATACCCCCGACTTGGTTTATTCCGTCCAGATATTCCCTGTTTGGTGACCTGACGAATTGCACTAAGATATTTCTTTAAAAATCATCAATGCCGGATTCTTTTTAATAGTAGTCAAGAATACAGAATTCAAAGAAACAAAAATTAATTACTGTCTACTTACCTTTGAGGGCATAGATGTTGAGGGCAGCCCCCCCACCCCCCAATGTGAAATAACTACACCCTGAACTTAGCATTGTAGCTGATAAAGTTTTCCGGCTTCTAACCGCCGATTTTCGGTTCCCTTGATCCAATTCCTGGAAGCCAAAAACACTTGCCCAGTGTTCACGAACGGATACTATAATAGTAGTAATATAGGCCCTCGGGCTGTATAGCATGTAAAATGCACTCCCTCTCGGGACGTAAGGCCATATAAATGCACTCACCCTCGAGCATAATGCAACCCTAACTTAATTATCCACGACCCTAGAGAAGAGTAATTGTTAGAATTCCTCGTTGTATTAGGTGTATTGGCATGATAGATAAACTTTAACCTTAGGCTAGTACGTTATCTTCGATAGAGTCTACAGAATGCTATAATAATTAGACTAAGTAACGATGTGTAAGAGTTTTAAAGTGTCGTATTCCAATATTGGGAAGATCATCATCATTTTCTCTATAATAATTGTGTTCGCAACTATCTGTCTGTACGCTGTGTCGCTTGCTGACTATTGGGGTTCGCCAGAAAATATAACTGCCCCTTTCCGAGGGAATGTGCACAGGAAGAAGTACACCAAAAAAAGTCAGCATCAGAGATTCTGAAGCAAAAGTTTTGTCCAGAAATTTATGACGGGCTCTTTACTTCACCAGTTCAGTATTCAGACAGAAAGAGTCAAGTAGCTGGACAAGCATTCTCTGGGAAGGCCATACGTGCTTCTAAAGGTAAAAAGACTTTTGGCAACTACGAATTGAAGCATTTTGCGAGTAATTTTATGGAATCAAGCTGCAAGCGATGGGCTGTTGTTACCACTATTTTTAAACCTTCTGAAGCGGTAAGACGTCAGGTGCGTCTCGAAGGTTGGTGTCTAGTTGTAGTTGCGGACGAGAGTAGCGCCAAAGAATATAACACCAGTTGGACTAAAGGAGAAGGAAATGGGGCCGTTATCTACCTCACACCTGAGGAGCAGAAAACCATGAATGTCCCCTTTGTGGATGCCCTTCCGTGGAATCACTTTGGACGTAAGAATGTTGGCTACATGTATGCCATCCAACATGGAGCAGAGGTGATATGGGACTTCGATGATGACAATATGTTGAAGTTCTGGATGAGTGGTGCAGCTCCTCCTGGTGCCCCTTCATTGGAGGCTTCAATTCCCAGCAAAGAAAACTGTGTTGATGGACACATGGAGGTCCTCCTTCCCAAAGGTCACAGTTGGCCGACTTTCAATCCTTATCCCAAACTCGGTGCCCCTACTTTACCATCGTGGCCCCGCGGCCTACCGTTGGATGACATCAAGATAGCCGCCAGCTTCAACACATCTCTTGAACCAGTGACCATTGTTTGTTCAGACATCGGTGAACTCCAGTCCTTGGCAGATTACCAACCTGACGTGGATGCCATATTTCAATTTACACAGCCAATTCCATTTTGGTTTAAAAGAAGCAAAGAAACCAGACATTTTATGGTCCCAACTGGAGTGATGACTCCTTATAATGCGCAAGCAACCCTTCATTTCTCATCCAGTTTCTTTGGTTTGTTCTTGCCTGTAACTGTGAATGGCCGAGTTTCTGACATCTGGCGTAACTATATTGCTCAGCGTCTGTTTTGGGATGTGGGAATCAAATTGGGATTTGCAGCACGTCCTCTGGTTGTACAGGATCGCAATGGGCATAGTTACACAAAGGATTTGTCTGGAGAGAGTGACTTGTACTTGAAAGGCAAAGAGTTGGTAAAATTCCTTGGACAATGGAAAGGACAGGGTCGTACAATTATTGAGAGAACAGAAGAACTGTGGATAGCATTGTACGAGAGAGAGTACATTGAAGAAGCGGATGTAAAACTAGTTCAGCAATGGCTGCAGTTTCTTATTGATGTTGGATACAAGTTCCCTCTAATAAGGGAGGGAAAAAATAGGGTGCTTATTCCATCCTTCCCTCGTCCTTTGAACCACACTTCACCAGCTCTCACAGGTGAAGAAGTTCTAGATGAAGCAGCTGTCCAATCTTACTGCAAGTCTATTCCATCTTTAAAATTCGTCACAGCGGATAGACACTCGGGAACTCGTATTGACATTCCGTCTGTTCTGTCAACTGTTGGCCAGTCAGTTGTTGTAGTTGATGGAAGGAATAGCATTAACCGTCACCCTGATGTGTTCAAACTGAATGGTCTTAGTTTGTATACTAGAATATCTCCTGGCTTGGTACAATTAGATGATGGACTCGATAATAGCTTAGTCAATCAACCAAAAGATAACGACGTAATTCCTGAAGATTTGATCCGCAAGAACTTCGACTTTTACAAAGATGACGAAACTATAAATACAGCAGATGGCTTCATTTGTTCCTTCCCATCATCTATGTGTGAGATGTGGATGCCTTTCAACAAGACGATTATTATCAACCCCGCTCACCGCTATAACCTGTGGAGGTGTACGGCAAGTGCCTTTGATCGACTCAATGAGCATCTGTATAAATTGGCTTCTCTGAATAAGCTGATTCTTGGTGCCTCTGATAAGTATGATTTGGAGTACCTTCGTCACTACACAGGATTAAAGCCCCTTCCATTGTACAATTTTGCAGGAGTTTACACGGCAGGAAACCCTTACTCTCCTACAAGGGACGAGATTATAATGCTTGGAGGCCGTGGGCAAAATGTAACAGAAATTTTGAAAAAAATGACTGATGCTGCAAAGAGCTTTGAAGTGGTTCACTTTCGCAAATTATATCCACACTACTCCTTGTCAGACCTTGTAAAGCATCGTGCAGCTGTGTTTGTACCTTATGCTGTTATGACCTACAAGATTTCTGAACTGTATTCAATGAATATTCCTATGATTGTGCCTTCAATTAAGTACTATCGAACTATTCTTCATGGATTTGGGCCGGATAGAGTGACACACGGAGGCCTGTACTGTATGAAGAATAAAGAGCTTGGTAGACCACATCCAACAAGCTTGCATCCTTACAGTCCCAATGTCTATGCTTCAGTGGATCAAGAAGCAGAATCCTACTGGCTACAGTTTGCAGATTACTACCATTGGCCTCATGTCACCTATATACTTTGACAACTACCAGCATCTCGAAGAGGTTCTGAGTAAAATGAATTTCAATGATATTCATAACAAAATGGTGGCAGAGAACAAACGTAGAAAACTAAATCTCCAGTACAACTTGTGCACTGTTGTTCACAGGATCCAGAAGACCAGAGAAGGGAGTACATTTCCCAAAGATTACACTGAAGCAATCAAACAGATCTACGGTGTAGACAGACTTCAGGTTACTTGATAACAATAATTGTGCATAAGGTATAACTATGATTTGGCTATAAATTTTAATTCCTGTAGGGTCCATCTACAATGTGCCAACTTAACTGTTACCATTGATAATTGCTGTTATTATGGATTTGTGACCCTTTATAACTCCCTCCCCTATGAATGTAACTTTCCGCCGTGAAGCCAAGTTTGAATTGTACCCACATAATTGGAATACCTGAAATTATACGGCTTAGTTGATATCATTATATATAATATTATATATACAGGTCTGGAAGCAAAGCCCTACAATCTTATTCTAAAATTAATACAATATCGCAGACTGTCTGATATTTGACAATGTATCAGTACTCTTAAAATATGGCCAAAAATACGAGTCGTATACTAGGCTAAGCCATTTTAGAACTTCTGAACATTTCCAAAACCTTTGTCGCCTCTCCAAGAACTTGTCGCAAATTTTAAATATTCATTAACTTGGCAAAAGTGACATATGCCATTCCAATTCTAATACCATTAAATGATGAAAAACTGTGGCACAGGCTGTGACGGATTTTTGGAGAGTACGATATATATTATTTGGATATAGCTTGCTTTTCTGCTCTCCTAGACCTAGCGGATGGCAAGTCTTCAGCCCATCTACTTGTTGCCAAGAGAATGGAGTCTGTCGCTTGGCTAACTGCACCTCCAATCTCCTCACTAGATTTCAGGATGGACGATGAGACAGTAAGGACAGCTATGCACCTATAGGTTCAGCCCTACCTGTGATTGCATTGTGGCCAATTTGTTGATGAACTGGGACTGCATGGCTTGTTCTACTGCTACAGCAGAGCTCGCAATCCTCGCCACTCAGCCCTCGATCATACAATGATCTCATCAAACAGAGCCTGTCATCCATATCCCCTCCACCCAAGAACCACATGGCCTTCACAATGCAGCCATACTGTTGGAGTCACTATCATTCCTTGGTCACAAGGACGTTGTCTTGCCTGGGATGCCACATGCCACAACACATTTACACCCACCAACCACCTTGCCTCTCACCTGTACCAGTGCTGGTCTCCTGGCTAATCGCAGCTATATATATACTGAGAAGTATACCACTCAAGTACTAAATGACCCAATATATAATGGTAGGATCCTCAAGAAGGTAGCTGAAGAAGCAATTGAGTGTGAAGGGAAGTGGGTATGTCAGATGAGAAAGTGCCTGGAGGACTTTGAATGGAGGTGGGTTGGATGGGTCAAAGGTGCATGGCCTGTCCGGAAGTAAAATAATTAAAAAGACATGGTAAAGTCATGTATGTTTCAGAGGATGGAGAGAAACTTGAGGAGAGATGTGGAGGAAATGAAGAGTGCTCTATAACTTGTAACAACCAGATGATTGCACACGAGTAGATGTGTGTGGTTACATATTCACATAATATTATGCATGCACAATAACTGTTTGCCTATTGTTGGACATATATTGCATAGTTTATGGTCTTTGAATGAACTCAAGGTTGTCTAAGCTCTTGTTATAGCTGTAGAAATTTGGGTAATGAGGGAGGACGGTGATGGCAGCATCTTCAAGCCTGGTTTGATCCACTCCAAGATCCTCCAGACCTGGTAGGTCCTGCTCAGTCTTGCATGTCATTGAAGTGCAACTGGAGGGAGTACATGCAAGCTCACATGTACACTGTATAGTATTCTGTACCATATCAGTATGTATACGGAGCAAATGTATCCCTCACAATTCAACATGAACACACTATTGTACCATATCAAGCTACCTATATGCTTCTCACTGGAGTACTCTATCCAATGGAGTAGACCATCCAATGGAGTACACCATCCAATGGAGAACACCATCCAATGAAGAACACATGTACATACACACATATATACATACTGAGTACACTTACTCGTTTCCATACATCTCATCATAAAAAAGGAGTGAAGGGACTGCTCGAGTTCCAAAATCCTTGCGGCAAATCTGAAATGGGATTGGAAATAACATCACATTACTCACAGATCTGTTGTTATCGCAATGCTCCAAGTTGAAAGTATGTACATATGTATGTACACTTGTAGCATACAAACATTTACATAAAAAAGCACATACAAGAGTTACAAATGTTCACTGCCATGAGATCCAATAACAAGTAAAGCTAATGATGGTCAGGTACAGTACATTCTTGCTAATGAAGGCCAATGAACCAAGACATCCTGATTTCTGACTTCTATGTATGTGCATGCATACTAGCAAAAAGTATGTACATATACATGATAACTGTGCACCCACCACCCCCAACCCACCACATCCCATTAAGCGTTTTGTACCATCCTCCACCCCCAGCCCAACTCATCCCATTTAACATATGGTACCACCTACAACCATCCCACCATATCCTATTAAGAGTAATATATACCATGGCCACCCTCCACAACCAGCCCACCACATCAAATTAAGAGTATTGTACCACTCACAACCAGCCCACCGTATCCCTCTAAGTATATTGTACCACCCACAACCAGCCCACCACATCCCATCGAGTGTATTGTACCACTCACAACCAGCCCACCATATCCCATCGAGTGTATTGTACCACTCACAACCAGCCCACCATATCCCTCTAAGTGTATTGTACCACCCACAACCAGCCCACCATGTCCCTCTAAGTGTATTGTACCACTCACAGCCAGCCCACCACATCCCATTGAGTGTAATGTACCACCCACAACTACCTACCCACCTCACCCCACTATATCACCCACTCATCCACTTTGCTCACAACCCACTGACAGCGGTATACTACCTATCAATGTATCCCACGTGTCACTACCCAATTCATCAATCAATTCCTCTCGTGACCATGACAAGTCGGCAGCCGCCTCTCAGCAATGCCTGGTAGAAGTTGACCTTCTTCCAGGTGTTCAGTTGCCGAAATATGCCAATCAGTGGAAGGATGCCGATAATTTCTTCAAAGTGCATTTAGTACCAAGGGTATGTTTGGAAGACACTGTTGATGGCATGAATCATGTTTTATGCACAGGGATCCGGCTATGATATTTTTTGCAAAGGCCAACAAGCCACCCAATCAACTTCCAAATCAACACCTTTCCAGAGGTCCCCAACAGCATCAACAGGGTAATAATAAGGTCTGGGGACATCAAGGAATCTTGAAAGCAGTTAAGGAAGAGAATTAAAAGGCAAACCAAGAAGTGGTTGCGAACTCTAAGAAGAGATGGCAATACCCCCGAGACAGTGCAAACTCTAGCTCGGACTTTTCACCAGCTGGTGCAGAGGTATAGTAAGCTTTGTCAAGCAATCAAACGTGCAGAAAAGAAGAATTCCAGACAAAAGGAGAGGACAGCCTGCCGCCCAGATTATTGGAAGTTTGCAAAGAATATTCTAGATGAGAACAGCTACACCAGCATATCACTAACCTTCAGTAAAGAGACAGCAGAAGAACTTTTTAAGTCCACATATAAGGCCATGACCAAATCATTCAGCAGTCCTGATTGGATGCCAGATGCTCCTCCTCCACAAGTACCTTTTGAACATGGGGAGATCACTGCTGAAGAGATTCAGTATGCAATAAAGAAGTGCAAAGCATCCTCCACCCCAAGCCCTGTCGATCAGGTTCATTATTGTGTGCTTAAGAACTGCCCCTCGATTGCTTATGTCAGCCCTCCTCAACTATTCAATACTTGTTGTTCTACCTCGTTAGTACCATCACAGTGGAAAGTTGTTGTTTTGCACCTTCTTGGGAAGGCATTTGCTGAATCAGATCGATCCCAGTTCTCCAAGCAATTTCTGGCCCATTGCTTTAACATCCTGTGTGGGTAAAATATATACCTCTGTGCTAAAGAGACGCTGGATGTACTTCACGACAGTACCTGAATACTACCGTACAGAAAACGTTTGTGGACGGTATCTCTGGATGCACCGAGCAGCACATCGAATTCCTCTCCATTATTGAAGAGGTTTGCAAAAAGCACAAGGCATTAGCAGTTTGCTGGTTGGATCTGGCAAACGCCTACAGAAGTGTACAGCACAACCTTATTCAGTATTCCCTTAGACACTACCATGCCCCAGACCCGATGATTGCTGCGGTGTCCCACTTGTAACAAGGTCTTGTTGGAATCGTCCATCTGAACTAAGGAGTGAACCACAGAGCCCTTCCCCCTGCAGATTGGTGTCTATATACCAAGGTGATCCATTATCTGTCATAATTTTCAACACTGTCATAAACACCTTGGTAGACAGTATATCCACAGTCTCTTCACCATCTCTGGCTACTCATTGTCTGGATCCAATCATCATTGCAACCTGCTCCAGTATGCTGATGACACATCACTTCTTGCCCATGGACCTGCTGCCTGTCAAGCTTTCGTTGTTGGAGTGCACAGAAAGATGGTTGAAATGCATGCATGGTCTGGGATGGGGCCAAAAATTCACAAATGTTGCACTTTAGCTGCAACTGGTAGAGTCTATGATCCCAAATTGACCCTTTGTGGTCAAGATATCCCGTTCATTGGCAACACCACCTTTCGGTTTTTATAATTAGGTGCACCCGTGTCTGTCCACAATTGACATACAGGAGAAGGTCAGGTCTGATATAGTCACTAAACTGGAAAGCATGTTGTCCCAGGTTAACGTTGATGCAACTTTGGTAACTTGCTGACAGAAACTCCAAATGTATTATATATAGAGATACTATTTACCCAAGACTAGCATGGGACATATATCCTGTCTCTTGGATTAGAAGAATTTAGATTCTCTGATCACTAGGTATCTTAAGCAGTGGACAGGTCTTGCTAAGCCAGCTAATACCAGTCGCTTGCATGTTCCTCCCCACGTCTTTGGGCAGTTTTGAGCTCCCTCTCATAACAACCATGTACAAAAAGGTACAGTGTGCAAAGGCAGCTATCTTGATGTTCTCCAGGGACCCACGTGTTGCACACCTTGCCACAAAGAGAACACGTAGAGAAGCCTCAGCCACAAGGCAAGTCTTCAAACCCTTCCGTCAGGTGATAGAGGCCATGCAAGAGAATCCTGGAGCTAACCGAAGGGTCATTGCTGCTGCAGCCAAGGAGACGGTGATACAAAGAGATATCCAAAGTCATCTGGAGCACTGTCAAAGTCTCTCTATACAGGGTCCAACGGTACGGCAATTCCAGGACAGGGCTGCTAAGCTGTGGGCTCATACAGATAGTGATCAATCTACCAAGTGATGAGGTTTGCCCTTAACTCAGTCACCAATACCCTCCCTCACAATGCCAACCTTCATTTGAGGGGGAAGAAGCCATCTCCAGTCTGCCAGCTTTGCCGCCCAGAGCAGCAAACACTACAGCATGTGCATGTGCTGAATAACTGCAGTGTGACACTTCTATAGAATGAGACGTTACAACATCAGGCACATATGACAACATCTTGTTGTCCCTCTATTTGTTTGCAGCCATATGCACCTTCATCGTGAGGGCTGTATAACAGTGGATTTACCAGAGACAAATTACTGTTTTCCTCAATATGTGACAACCACCAACAGCAGACCTGATTTGGTCATTTGGAACAAAACGTCCATCTATCTGGTCGAATTGACAGTCTCTTTTGAGACTGCATGGGTTTGAAGCTGCTGTTCAAAGGAAGCAAGGGAGGTATTAGTCTCGCGAGCCAGCCCCTAACCGCCGCTATTCCTTCGTAAGAAGGAATAGCGGCGGTTAGGGGGTGGCTCGCGACACTAGGGAGGTATGGGGACCTGCTTGCCCGGTGTGCCACTGAACGCACAGCTTACATGACCACATTAGAAATTGGGTTGCGAGGGTTCATCAACATTAAGGGTTTTAATGAATTTTACAATCACCTCACCCCATCTACAAGGAAGGAGCGGATAGGGCTGGAGAAAGAGATTGTGGGGAAGTGTCTTGTTCACTCTCATAGCATCTGGTGTAAGTGAAATTGGCAAAACAAAGCACCTATTTAACTTGTTTGCTTAACCACCACTCTTCATTTAAAGTTGAATAAGTAGACTGTTTTTAGGCCTAAGCTTAGTTAATAATACAGTCTGCGTGCATGTATACACAAAACTTTATTTCATTTCTTGTGCTAACACTAGACTTATACTGTGCAGTACTTTTGTAGTCAAGAGTATCTTTGGCAGTGTCCAGATCATGTATAAACCTTATGTTATTGTATTTGGATTCTGTATTAGATATTTGTAATGTCCTATCACTACTAAAAATCCTAATACAACTCGATGCTAAAAGAACTCTATCACATGGTCACTCGCTATATTATTGCATCATCCGATTGCATCACAACCATAACAATAACACAAACATCTGAAATACACTCAACTTATAATAATGCATGATACAAGTATTACAACATTACAATATTAATAATAATGAATGGTACAGGTGAAAAAAGAGAGAGGGGGAGGAGAGAGAGAGAGAGAGAGAGAGAGAGAGAGAGAGAGAGAGAGAGAGAGAGAGAGAGAGAGAGAGAGAGAGAGAGAGAGAGAGAGAGAGTACACACACACACACATGCATACACACACACACACACACACACACACACACACACACACACACATACTCGATCACACCACACGGCACACACACACACACACACACACACACACACACACACACACACACACACACACACACACACACACACACACACACCAGACTGAGTGTTGTGGCCATTACAGGGGTACTGCATGTAATCAACTACCATATTTGCAATTACTATACTGATCTAAGCATTACAACAGTCCAATTACAATTACTACTACAAATCTTCACTAAAGCACTTAATTACCATGGCACCTATATTTCAACAATTACCATTCCAATTACTAATTACAGACGTGTTCCTGGATGAGTGCACAAGTTACTTTATCTTACCGAGATTTCCTATTTGTAGTAACATTTTGCTACTTCAACAAGTCACTGTACTTATTGTAGCGCATGACGTAGCTCAAACCAACCAAAATCTACCTCCTTAGGGGAGAAATATATCCACAGGTATAAAAGATATGCATCACAGTAGTTGCCTGGCAATTGTGGAATGCGATTCAAAATTTAATAGCAAAATGATGCCAATGACCATTATAACTATACTCTGAGACTGAAACAGCTCCATTACAATTACACTATATACCATTACCAGCAAATGTATACCTAATCACAAGTGATTATATACAATTACTGCTTACCATTACCACAACACTGACATACACACACAGTATACACATGCGCGCGCGCACACACACACACACACACACACACACACACACACACACACACACACACACACACACACACACACACACACACACACACACACACACACATGCACGTACATACACACACACACACACACACACACACACACACACACACACACACACACAGTACACACACACACAAACACACACACACACACACACAGCACACACACACACACACACACACACACACACACACACACACACACACACACACACACACACACACACACACATATCTATACACACACATAGGCGCAGAAAATAACATTAAAATTTATCACTATAATATGCAAACTCACAAGGATTCTGGGTGCTAAATGTTAATTAACTCCTTTGATCTTGCTGTGGACATTCAGGATCTGAGACAGAGACTAATTGTCCAATCATTAACACCTCATGATCATGATAGAGTGTCCAAACATTGGGATGGGATCCACCACACCTCATTGACTAAAGAAAGTGATTAAATGTGATAGGTTGAGATAAGCATAAGGTTCAAAGGACATTACAAAGAACTTAGTAAGTGAATTCTAAAAGGTGACCATAGACTAGACTATAATACTAAGTAAAAGGTGAACTGAGACAAACCTTAAGTACAATTACATCCACTACTTATCACAACACATGTATGGACACACTATGTACATTACATTGACTTGACTGTACACACACACAAACAGAGTCACATCGCCACAAAGTTTGCATTGGTGTGGGTATCGAACCAGCACTCCAACCACTCTCAAATGAGCATCTACGGTTGAAATCCTTTAATCGTGAAGATGGTGCCAGGCTTGATGTTGCAGCTGTTGACTTCTGGGGCACAAGGCAATGTGCATCTTTTGACGTTAGGGTTTTTAACCTGTTTGCACCAAGTCTTGTCAACACTCCAGTTGCCTCACTCTACCACCAAAAAGAGCAAAAGAAACATAGAGTGAACAACGAACGGGTGAGAGAAGTGAATTTAAGCATGGGTCATTTACTCCCCTTGTTTTCTCCACGTCATGTGGAATGGGATCGGCTGCTGAAGTGGTCTACAAGAGGATTGCATCCATGATAGCAACAAAGCAGAAGAAGCACTATTCCACGACCATCAACTACATCTGGTGCAAATTGACATTCTCTCTGCTCAGATCTGCTATCATGTGCCTCTGGGGACATTGTAGCATCTTCCAACATCCGAATGCCAACATCAACAGCATTGATGTTGCAACCAGTGAGGGCAGGATCAGCACAGATGTGTAATGTTCATGTCATATTAACTCACTTAGAACAACAGTGTTGACATAATTGTTAGAATATTATACTTATATAGTATGATGCTGTATTATTGTGTAGTAATATTTATTATTTATCTCGTGAAAAAAAATTATAGTAACACAACAGCGCGTACAGCGGACGATTGATTTCAGCTTTTTCTACACCAACTGTGTGTAGTAATGAATTGTTAATAAGTCAATATACAGGAGACAAAGATAATAATATAAGGATAGTTGATGCGATTCATGCAAGTGTATTGGATTCAGTCGGAATATATATGTATGAGATGCATATGATTCTAGTTAGTCTAGCAATTGGACCTTCGATTGAAGGAGATCCAGAGGGTAGTCAGTCAAGTTGATTTCTCTCTCAGCTTGAAATGGTTAACAATTCCACTTTATCCAAGGGATTAAGAAAGATTTGGTCTTCTTTTTTTAGGATTCAAATGCGAAAGGAACCCCAAGCAGCTTGTTTTACCTTTAATCTACTATTTTTCTTATTCCGTATTCCGTGTTCCGTATTCCGTATTCCGCGTTTTACAAACTCCCGAGAGTATAGTATCAGATTCTATGGTTCCACCGCCTATGAATATAGCCGAGTGCAGTATATACATACGTAAGATAGATCTAGAAAAGTATGCCAATCGCAGCTGGAGGTAGGCGATGTTCGACGCCCAAGAAGAGTATCAGGTTTGTTTCTGTCTTCATCTTTGCAATTAGCCTTGGTGTTCTTGGATTCATTTGGTTGAGCGCTAAATCACAGCGGCTTCAGCAAAAGGAATACCCAAAGTCAGCCTTCCCACTAGCACAGACGACAACGGTTGAGTGCCCAAAACAGGACTGCCCAACTGCAGAAAGCACCCAGCTAGATTCCCCTCAAAAGAAACCAGCTGGGTTATTCTCACCAGTTCAGTACTTACATAGGGAAAGTCAAGCAACTGGACAGGGATTCTCGGGGAGGGTCACTCGTGCTTTTAAAGGTAAAAGAGAATATACTGGTCATGAACTCAAGTTTCCTTCTCCCAAATCTGCTGATAATCCCATTTGCAAGCGATGGGCTGTTGTTACTACTATCTTTGAACCTTCTGAAGCGGTAAGACGTCAGGTGCGTCTCGAAGGTTGGTGTCTGGTTGTAGTTGCGGACGAGAGTAGCGCCAAAGAATACAACACCGGTTGGACCAAGGGAGAGGGAAATGGGGCTGTCATCTACCTCACTCCTAAGGAGCAGAAAGCCATGAATGTCCCCTTTGTGAATGCCCTTCCATGGAATCACTTTGGACGTAAGAATGTTGGCTACATGTATGCCATCCAACATGGAGCAGAGGTGATATGGGACTTCGATGATGACAATATGTTGAAGTTCTGGATGAGTGGTGCAGCTCCTCCTGGTGCTCCTTCACTGGAGGCTTCTATTCCCAACAAAGAAAACTGTGTTGAGGGGCACATGGAGGTCCTCCTTCCCAAAGGTCACAGTTGGCCGACTTTCAATCCTTATCCCAAACTTGGCGCACCAACTTTACCATCATGGCCCCGCGGTTTACCGTTGGATGACATCAAGATAGCCGCCAGCTTCAACACATCTCTTCAAGCAGTGACCATTGATTGTTCAGACATCGGTGTACTCCAGTCCTTGGCAGATTACCAACCTGACGTGGATGCCATATTTAGATTTACACAACAAATTCCATTTTGGTTTAAGAGAGCCAAAGAAACCAGACATCTTATGGTCCCAACCGGAGTGATGACTCCTTATAATGCACAAGCAACCCTTCATTTCTCATCCAGTTTCTTTGGTCTGTTCTTACCTGTAACTGTGAATGGCCGAGTTTCCGACATCTGGCGTAGCTATATTGCTCAGCGTCTGTTTTGGGATGTGGGAATCAAATTGGGATTTGCAGCACGTCCTCTGGTTGTACAGGATCGTAATGAGCACAGTTACACAAAGGATTTGTCTGGAGAGAGTGACTTGTACTTGAGAGGCAAAGAGTTGGTAAAATTCCTTGGACAATGGAAAGGACAGGGTCATACAATTGTTGAGAGAACAGAAGAACTGTGGATAGCATTGTACGAGAGAGAGTACATTGAAGAAGCGGATGTAAAACTAGTTCAACAATGGCTGCAGTTCCTTATTGATGTTGGATACAAGTTCCCTCAAATACAAAAAGAAGTTATCCATGCAAGGATTCCAGCCTTCCCTACTCCTTTAAACCACACTTCATCCAATCTCAATGGTGAAGAAATACTAGATGAAGAGACTGTCGAATCCTATTGTAAGTCTGCTCCATCTTTGAAGTTTGTCACGGGAGATCGACACACCGGCACTCGTATCGACATCCCTTCTGTGCTCTCAACTGTTGGCCAGTCAGTGTTTGTCATCAATGATCGCTATGTTCAGAATCAGCACCCATATGCCTTTGACCTACAGGGTGTAAACTTGTACAACAAAATTTCCCCAGGCTTGGACGTAGTTTGCTCAAATGAGATGGTAATGTTGAAAAAAAAGCCAAAAGATTACAATTTAATTAATGAGGACATGATACTCAAGAACTTTGAATATTACAAAAATGATGAAACAATTAGTACAGCAGATGGTTTCCTCTGTTCCTTCCCAGCCGCTATTTGTGAGATGTGGTTACCCTTCAACAAGACGATAGTCCTTCATCCAGCTCATCGATTTAACCTTTGGATGTGTACTGAAAGTGCTTTCAATCGGCAGACTGACCATCTCTACCGCTTGGCTTCTCTGAATAAGCTGGTTCTTGGTGCTGGAAGTAAATATGATTTAGAGTACCTTCGTCACTACACTGGATTAAAACCCCTTCCATTGTACAATTCATGTGGTGTCTACACTGCCGGTCATCCTTATTCTCCTACAAGGGATGAGATAATAATGTTTGGAGGTCGTGGAATGGATGAAAAGGCTGTTGCAAAGAAAATGGCAGATACCGTAAAGAGTTTTAAGGTGGTGCACGTCCGCTCCTTATACCCACATTACTCATTGTCAGACCTTGTCAAACATCGTGCTGTCGTTTTTGTTGCTTACGCTGTCATGACATACAAGATTTGTGAAATTTACGCACTGAACATCCCCCTGATTGTTCCTTCAATAAAGTTTTACCGAACAGTATTCAGTGGATTTGGTGGGGATAGAGTGACATATGGAGGATTTTATTGTCCAAAGAATGGAGAAGTGGGAAAACCACATCCCACAAGCTTGCATCCTTACAGTCCCAATGTCTATGCTTCAGCTGATCAAGAAGCAGAATCCTACTGGCTACAATTTGCCGACTTCTACCATTGGCCTCATGTCACCTACTTTGACGACTACCAGCATCTTGAAGAGGTTCTGAGTAAAATGGATTTCAATGATATTCATGACAAAATGGTGGCTGAGAATAAACGTAGATTATTAAATCTCCAGTACAACCTGTGCACTGTAGCATACAGAGTTGAAAAGACTGGAAATAAGAGTCCTTTTCCCAAAGACTATAAGGAAGCAATCAAGCAGCTTTATGGCGTGGATAGCATACAAGATCCTCCATTGCATATCTAACAGCTGCATGTGCATATTTGTAGCCTATATGTAGTGCAACTAACTTAAGTCCCCAAATAAGTAAGGCATTATGTTGCTTACTGTATTTAAAACATACAATTATTGTATATTTATTGATATATACTAGATTGCATTATTTATTATAATATTATATCAATTATGATGTATATAATATATAATTTTAATGAAATGACATAACAATTATGTGTATATGCATAATTATTATGTGTAATGTATAAGATGAGGAAAACATATATATATCTATTCAGTACACCTTTCGATGATCGAGACTGAGGATCGTATATGTGTGGTAGCGCAATACACTTGGCAGCCATGGTTCATACAATATACACTGACCGAGAATCAGACTGCCCTGTGAACAATTAGCTTCACAATCAAATCACCATCCAACAAATGCCTTTCACGGCCAAATTCAAAGGTACTGTTTACATTTATATACAATCGAAACAAGGTACAAGGACGTTGTTTTTCCACACCTAAAGCTTTTTTGAAGTTTTAAACAACGTACACATAACAATTAAAAGTGAAGAGGGTGTGCGTGAATTAATGCGTTCATATACACCTATGACCCAGCGACCTGGTGGTTAAGCCTCGTATATTATGACCTATAGCTCGTTGTGCCAAGACTGAAGTATAGGACTGAAGTATAGGATATTGCATAAATTCGACAGCTAGACCAAGACAGTGTATACATATAAAATAAGTATCCATGGTGTAATAATAATTACCTTTTGTCAATTAAGTCAATGTACGGTGGCCATGTTTTTTCAGTCTCCATCCTATACATATACAGTACTACCATAGTCCATAATCATAATAATATAAACAAAATGTTATTTTTTTGTTGTGGCACATTATTTTCAAGAGTATCCAGTTTGAAAGCATTCACAAGTGATTTTGAGTCAAAATAAACTGAGGCCAACTACTTAATTGCCCCATACAAGGGTCAACTAATTTGTTGCCTCCATGCAATTATCATTTGCTCATGCATGCATGGCATAATTTTCCGCGTCATTGACCTGTTACACCAAAGGTAAGAGGAAACTGATAATTAATGAAGCAATCTCAACACCAGGCCCTCATGTCTTGGCTTTCATTCCTGAGATACATCCCATTTCTGGTTCAAAATCTGAGTACAAATAATATCGCTCCAATGAAATGCTCAAGATTTGGCACAACAACAAGCTATGTTTGCAAATTATTCACAAGTGTTACGAAAACAGTGAAAACGCCAGACACCAACCAGACCATATTTTAATGGGAGTACTTTTAGTATTTTAGTATATTTTCAGCATTGCATAATTGTTGCCAGGCATTCATTACTCACTATGATATTTGGCTAAGTATATCTTGGGGGGGGGGGGTATTTTTGCATGCAAAATGGGGTTGAATTCTCCTTGGATACTTTACCCTGGGGGATGAAATATTATAGCATCCATTACCATGTATTGGCACAACTATACATGCAGCGATTCTATACTAGTACTCTATAGAACATGGGTGTCTAACAGGTCATGCATGAGCTAATATATATATACACTATATAGCGCTAGCTACTCGGAAACCTGTGATTTCAGGTAAATACTGCTCTGGCCGTATGTATTATTCCTTGAAAAGCTTTCTGAAGATGTATATATGTTCTAAATCAAACCTAAAATAGTCAATCTTCGCCATTGGAGAGAAGCAAATCATAATTCACTGGCATAGCTATAGGAACCATGCATGGCAAGGTCTTGAGGGCTGCATGCAACCCCATGCAGGCCCCTGTATATTGTACATGGGGGGGCTGAGGCCCCCTAATACATGTGCATGTGACCATATAAATACGTATAATATATATTGAGAGGAATTCAACCTGTAAATTATTCTGTATCGATCATGACGAATAAATTGCATGTACAGTCATATGATCACACGTACTAGAAACCAGAATTTCTCAATTTGCAAAATGACATTGAAAACAAGCACGTACATCTGAACAAACAACCATCAGCTAAATACCCTGTGCAAGGGTATGTTCCCTCAGAGATCATCATGACCATTGGAGAGGTAAAGATTAGCATATTAATATTATTGTGAACATTGACATCATCAAAGCACCAAAATGTCACTCATCCAGCAAAACTGCAGACTGCAATGCGTACACACTAAGGTTTATGTTGGTAACAGAGAGGCACAAGCTTGTTCTTTGGGTTGATTGCATGGACCCGCTGCATACACCAACTGTTTCATTGTATTCTGCCACATTAGCATATCCCACGCATGCATGAGCAAATGAGCACCCAATGGCATGTGAAAAGTGCTCAATAACTTGTAACAATCAGAGGACCACACCCACACACAAGTAGATGTACACAGTTCTATGTTCACAGAATATGCATGCACAATAGCTGTTTGTCTATTGTACAGATATCACATAGTTTATGGTCTTTGAATGGACTCAAGGTCGTCTAAGCTCTTGTTGTAGCTGTAGAAATTTCGGTAGCGACGGAGGACGGTAATGGCAGCATCTTCAAGCCTGGTTGGGTCCACTCCGAGATCCTCCAGACCAGGTAGGTCCTGCTCAGTCTTGTCACTGAGATGCAACTGGAGGGAGTACATGCGAGCACATATACCACATAAATGAGCAAATGTACCCTTCACAACAATAATATAACATGAACACACTATTGTACCATATCAGGCTACCTATGCACCTCACCAGAGTATATATACGATCCGATGGAGTACACCATCCAATGGAGTACACCATCCAATGGAATACACCATCCAATGGAGAACACCATCCAATGGAGAACACCATCCAATGGAGTACACCATCCAATGGAGAACACCATCCAATGGAGAACACCATCCAATAGAGTACACCATCCAATGGAGTACACCATCCAATGGAGAACACCATTCAATGGAGAACACCATCCGATGGAGTACACCATCCAATGGAGTACACCATCCGATGGAGTACACCATCCAATGGAGTACACCATCCAATGGAGAACACCATCCAACAGAGAACACCATCCGATGGAGTACACCATCCAATGGAGAACACCATCCAATGGAGTACACCATCCAACGGAGAACACCATCCAATGGAGTACACCATCCAATGGAGAACACCATTCAATGGAGAACACCATCCAATGGAGAACATCATCCAATGGAGAACACCATCCAATGAAGAACACCATCCAATTAATTGAGAACACCATCCAATGGAGAACACCATCCAATGAAGAACACCATCCAATGAAGAACACCATCCAATTAATTGAGAACACCATCCAATGGAGTACACCATCCAATGGAGAACACCATTCAATGGAGAACACATGCACATACACACATACATAGTACACTTACTCGCTTCCATACATCTCTTGTCATATAAGGAGTGAAGGGACTGAGTTCCAAAATCCTGGCGGCAAATCTGAAGTGGGAGTGGAAATAACACCACATTACTCACAGATCTGTTGAAAGTATGTACATACATGTATGTACACTTGTACCATACAAACACACACATAAAAAAGCAAATACAAAAGTAATAAATGTTCACTGTCATGATAACGAGTAAAGCTAATGATGGTCAGGTACACTACATTCTTGCTAATGAAGGTCAATGAACCAAGACATCCTGATTTCTGACTTCTATCTCAATGGTGCTACGTACATGTTTGCATGCGTACTA
>CAUJGJ010000332.1:3370000-3385000 GCA_963170055.1 Halisarca cf. caerulea | reverse complement strand
CACACACATACCATTTAACGAACACCATATGATAAACATGGAGTAGGAGCACATCAACTTACATAGACCGGACGTTTAGTAGTCTGCATCCCACGCTTCACTATTGGTAATGCACTAAAAGGCAACATCCTCAAACCTACGTACATCCAAACAGACAAAAAGTATGCCCCTGTTGCTGCATGATAAAGTGTCAGCCTGCACGGCTTGCATGCATACTTACAGTATGCATGCAATGCTATTGTCAGGGATGCCACGATTTCTTTGTGGTGAAACAAAGTAGGAAGAAAGCCTAAGCATACGTACGTAGTTACCTACCCCCCACCCCCCATCCCATCTCTAAATACATATTTACATTTACATTTTGCATTGCCCCCCTAAAATTTTAGGAGTCTCAATTTGCCCCAGCCCCAAATCCTGTATGCAGCCCTTGGCAAACTGCAGCATAAATGGAGGACTTTCACTGGAGATGATAAGTACGTGTACTAAAATAGTCAAAACTGGCCACTAATACGTACGTGCCAATAATAAACAAATTTCCCTGGCGGGGGGATTCCCCAGACCCTTCTTAAATAGCAGTGTAATCCCCACCCCCCTTGTATTTCTATTTGTACTGTGTTTTCCTATTGCAAGATTTTCTTAGTGGAGCCATGCAGAACCAAGATTACAAACACATGCATATACATAAATATGTACACACACACACACACACACACACACACACACACACACACACACACACACACACACACACACATACACACACACACACATAGATATGTACAAACACACAGACATATGAAACAAGTAAGACTATAAAAGCTATCGTGCACAGTTCCACACTGCAGCTCAAAAACGACTCACTTGCATAGTAGTTGAGAAACCTGTCCTCCTTCCCAAACACATCCGCTGGTCTCATGATGACAGCTTCAGGGAAACATTTTCTGACCACTTCTTCACCAAAAGCCTAAGTCATATTATATGTAGATACATACGTACATACACAGGTATACATACGTACGTACGTACCTACCCAGGTACGTACATACACAGGTATGTATGCATACATACGTACATATACAGGTATACATACGTACATGAACAGGTATACGTACACACACAGGTACGTATGTAAGTATATGTACATACACAGGTATATGTACATACACAGGTACATATATGTACATACACAGGTATATGAACATACACAGGTATATGTACGTACGTATGTACACAAACAGACAGGTATGGATGTATGCAAGTACGTACATGATGCAAATCTACAAGCAAGCGAGGACAAGATATAGGACAATGAAAATGGCCACTCTTGACTTCTACAACGAGTTGGCACCTTCAATAATAAAGCTAGCAACAGCAAACAGCATCCGATACATACAGCACTGCATGCGTACTGTACATACATACAGCACTGCATGCGTACTGTACATACATACAGCACTGCATGTGTACTGTACATACATACACATGCTGCTGTTAATCTCTGGGTGTATGTACATACATACATATGTACACACATGCCTTAGATTGCAAAAATGCTGATGATGACTCCTTATCTGCATTCAAAGCAGAGAAATGAATAAGTTTCTTGATGCCTGCTTTCTTGCATGCTTCGGCAATGTACTGAGCACCAGTGACATGCACGTCATCAAACTTGAAGTGCCTCGTTTCGTAGTCACTCCCCGTCAGGTTAACTACAAAGTCGGCATACTTGATGCATTTGAGAATTGAGTCTGGATCCCTCAGATCATAGTGCTGCGGGACAGAAGTAAAAAGTACATCACACATGCATAAGGGGATACTGTATGTCTGTGTATGTGCGTACGCACATAGCAAACATCACAACTAGTCAACAGCATACAGTGAAGCCACAGACACTCCACTAAGCAGTATAGTGTCTACAGTGAAACTCTTCAATCCAACACTCAATAGGACTTGAAACATATCTGATTAGGAGGTTGTTCGATTACAGAGTGACTCTACGCATACATTTATATGGTGGCTGTGCCTCATAGGATGGTCGAATTGGAGAGAAGGTCAGCTTACAGAGGTGTCGGATGACAGAGGTTCCATTGCGTCAGAAAACTGACACCCCAGCAACTACAACACTTTCCCTAATGACAAAGCTGATGAAAGGACTGTAAAAGCCCACAAAAAATTGATATGTGTGGATCCGATTTGGTGACAACATCACTATGCAAAAAGTCATCCAGTCACAGGACCCACTTGGTCGATTGGGGGTAGATCCTACGCATGTATGCATGACACTTGGTATGTGAACTGAATATTATTCTTATCGTATTTAACGTTGAAACATATTTAATACTTCCTTGTTTGTGTCCTCCTTTCTTTGTGGAGTTGTTATGGGGCTGGTGCCTAGGATAGCAAATAAGTTCACCTAAGTCAACTTTGCCTAATGCACATACGTACGTACAGTGATCTCTCTCACATCCAGCACTCAGCAGGAATTGAAAAAGGTCAGATTAGGAGGTTGCCGGATTACAGAGTGACTCTTAGCATACTCTAATATGGTGACTGTGCCTGATAGTATGGTCGGATTAGAGAGTAATGTCAGGTCACAGAGGTGTTGGGTTACAGAGATTTTACTGTATGTACGTACATATCACAGGCAAGGATGGCAGTCCGACTTTGATAGAACCCTCTCCTCCCGTGCTTCCATTCTGTGGAAATTCAGGGAAATGAGCCCATGGCCATGGAAACACAAATTTGTCACTCTTTATGCCACAAAGGTGACTTGCTTCTGTCATCCCGCATGACAATTTCCAAAAGGAAGCCAAATGAACATACAGCTCAACACAGCTCCTAGGAGACATTTCCTACCAATCACAGTGTGAAGTTGAAGACCGCTTGTAAGATACGTACATACATAAGTACACAAGTATGTACATACGTACCTCCTGCTACAGTATATACGTATGTATGCAGAGGTTCCACTGTATAAGAAAGGCATCTGCCCCCTCTCTTGATCCACTGGGTATGTATGAATGTGTACAGGATACCCCCACTGATGGTGACTCAATATACAGTACGTACATGTACGTAGTGTACACACACACACACACACACACACACACACACACATACACACATACACATACGTACAAACACACACACACACACACACACACACACACACACACACACATGCACACACACACACACACACACACACACACACACACACACACACACACACACACACACACACACACACACACACAACACAGAGCAAAGTATGTATCATACTACATACGTATTGTATGTACGTAAGTATGTAAACAACAGAGTTGTCCTAAAACTCACTGGAAAGTTGATCTGACCCAAATCTCCCATGAGCCGCAAGTGTCGATAATCGTGTTGGTCTCCGCGATATGGACATATTACATTGCTCCCGATTCGAGCTGAGGAAAAATACACACAGCACTAAGGTGTGCACACAAGACACAATATCTATCCAGTAAATACAGTAAGTAATACCGTACTGTCAGAAATTTTCACGGGACTTAATTCTCGCGAATTTTGCGAATGGGTTCGGATTCGCGAAATTTTATTCGTGAATTTTGGTTTGGCCTGGCTCTTAAGACTAATAACCTACACACATTCGTGAAAATAAAAACACACACAGTCGGCTTCCAAGTGATTCGCGAAATTTCGGACAGTACAGTTGGCGCATAGCGTGTCACAAAGTATGAATACAAACTGACCAGCTCTACAGAGAAAATGTTCTTCACTGGCACATATGTATGTATAAGAGTCACACTGTACCAGCACACATACGTAGATAATATAATTCTGCACACGTACATACGTAAGTCAGAGCATCTACATACATTACCAATGCATACAAATATGTATACAGTGTTTCCCACTGGACAAACTTCAAACAGGGTACTCGATTTCGTTTGAAGTTTAGAGCAATGACAACATGACAACACGTGCATGTACATAGGCTTTGTACCAGCACAAGCAGAATAAATGGTTTAGACACAGGCCGGAAGAAAAAAGATTCAGATATCTAAGAACCTGAAATCCAAACAGGAGGGGTACCCTGTGTCTACAGCTGTGAGGAACACTTTATACGTGAGCAAGTACGCAAGATAGTACTAGTTCCAGTAGGTATGCGGAAGTGATAAGTAGTGTGAAAGTAAGTGGTAACAGGAATTAGTAGTACAAAATGAATAGTGTAAGAATACACAAGCAGTATGAGAATGAGTAGTGGAGAATGAGTAGTGAAGAATGAGTAGTGAGAGAATGAGTAGTGGACAATAAGTAGCAGAGAATGAGTAGCAGAGAATGAGTAGCAGAGAATGCACAAGTAGTGAGAGAATGAATATATACATAAGTAGTGAGAAAATGAGTAATGAGGGAATGAGCAGTGAGAGAATGAGTAATGAGGGAATGAGTAGTGAGAAAATGAGTAGTATACGATGAGTAGTGAGAGAATGCATGAGTAGTGAAAGAATGAGTAGTGAGAGAATGCATGAGTAGTGAAAGAATGAGTAGTGAGAGAATGCACGAGTAGTGAGAGAATGAGTAGTATGGAATGAGTAGTATGAGAGTGAGTAGTAGAGAATGAGTAGTATGAGAATGAGTAGTATGAGAATGAGTAGTAGAGAATGAGTAGTATGGAATGAGTAGTATGAGAGTGAGTAGTAGAGAATGAGTAGTATGAGAATGAGTAGTAGAGAATGAGTAGTATGAGAATGAGTAGTATGAGAGTGAGTAGTATGAGAGTGAGTAGTAGAGAATGAGTAATAAAGAATGAGTAGTAGAGAATGAGTAGTATAGAATGAGTAGTGAGAGAATGAGTAGTATGAGAATGAGTAGTATAGAATGAGTAGTGGAGAATGAGTAGTGGAGAATCAGTAGCATGAGTAGCTAGAAAACATGTGAAATGTGAAATTATTATTCTGTGGCATTGCCCAAACAGGAACATACAACATGCAGCAACCTGCTCACAAAGCTCATCAGCAACACTCTCAAACTGAGCATAAACCATGAACTCTCTATACTACATACGTAATCCGTTACACAGTCTAGAGTGCCAATGACAAAACCAATGAAATATATAGGTAATATCATGTCCATAAGAATAAGAGCTTCTCTTTTACCAAACAAAGAGTTTAATTGAATAATGACAAGATAAGAGATAATACAGTAGAACCTCGCATATCCGGCCCCCATAGTTATGGGCACCTCACTCAACCGGGCAGTGTTTCATACATGCACTTCTATTATCAGTGCTAATGTGGATTACATTATGGGTCTAAGCTGTACCATGTGGTGTGTGTGCATGTGTAGTATCAGGTAACATGACTGGTAGAAAGCATCCACTTGTCACTGCTTAAAGGAAATTAAAGAAAAAAGAATATTCAAAGTGTGAAATGTCTCAAAGTATACACAGGTACTAGAGTATTCATACTTATGGGCACTTTCACAGTTACGGGCATCCCTTGGTCCCAAACTGCCTAGATATGAGAGGTTCCACTGTACATACAATGAAATCAAAGACAAGTGATCAATGGAATCGACCTTCAGCGAGCTGGAGGTCTGAAAGAATAAGAGCTGCATTTCGGGACAAATATGGTGGATAATAACTCGAATACTTGTCTAACTTGAGCTTTACTCTTTAAGAATCCACTAACTACGTACTTTCTTCTGGAATCATTCTACTGGAATACAGTTCCTTCGGCGCATTACAGACCCCAGCTCCCTTAAACACACAAGTATTATGCAAGCAATATAAATAAAAAATTCTTCCATAAGATACAAGAGGCAAAGTAAAGACGTGCAAACTTGAACACCAGTATTGAATACGTACCCAGCCTATTGACAACATATCGACCTGTAAATCCGGTGGAGCCGAACACGGCCACCACAAGTCCACTAACAGACGAACGGCCACCTGGTCCTTTACTATAAAAACTTGACAAGTTTCGACAATCGTGTCGAGTCCTGAAAAGAGTGTTGAAACGTCTCAGTCCGCCTCTTGCAACGGCCATTTTTCTGTACAACGGACAGTAACGAAGTGCTCATTTCGCGCACGTTAGTGGGTGGAGCTTAACTGGGTGTGCCGATGCCTCGGCCGATGCAAGGAGACTAGAAAGCCGGTAGATTTGCAATGGAGTCCAATTCACGGACTTCAAAATCAGCTACGGTTAGGATCAGAAGTGCCTCCGTTGATTCTGGCAAAGAAAGAACTGCCATACGCACTCGACCACCTACCAGCCGGAATGCAATGGGCGAATACATCGTCCCCGAGGGAGGGCGACCGCTAACTGCACAAGTTCACGCTACTCCTTCTGGATTCGACTATAAGCCCACTACGAAACTGGCACTACCCCGTGCGCCTGAATTTACATTAAAGGGACACTTAAATCCGCTGTCCAAACCGCAAATGCCTTCTCCTAGCGACTACCAAACAGGAAAAGATATAGCGTGGAACACAAAGAAAGACTTTACCTTGAAAAAGAAAGACGTTACCTGGCCTTATGATAGAAGAAAAGAGGCTCATATAACATGTAGTCCTGGAGCTGGGATATACAAGGTAGCCACTGGAGACTTTGGATCAGGGCAGAAGAAAACATGTAGTGCTAAATACAAGGGGCGTGTGCAGGCGGGACCGCCCCACTCCTTAGTCCAACCGTGTGATACTGAAGGCTTTAATTCACCCGGGCCGGGCTACTGGCCAAGACCAGACACCGGAAGAAAACCATCCATTGGTCTCCAACTGAAGAAAGACGAAATAGATACGCTAGGACCTGGTCCTGCTGTCTACACACTACCCGATGAGGAGGTGCCAGCACCTTTGATAGGAGAAATTCTGCCGGAACTATCAACCCCACATGCTCCGGGACCTGATGCTTATGTAATCCCCCCATATGTAGGCACTGGTACTAGAAAAACGTTTGGTCAAAAACATGCAGAAAGAAAATCTCCACAGACTCCTGCCTCAAATCACTACAGACCCAATAGACCAGAGAGTGCTGCATCCACTAGTATGACGTATCGAACCTTTCCTACCAAACCTGATCAACGACCAGGCCCCAGCGACCACCATCTTCACCCTGAATCAGGACTTGTACACAATCCAGACTACAGCTGTCGACAGAACTGCCTCCCTGTCTTTCCCGATATCTTGCTTTACACAGAGCATAAAACACTTGATGTCCCAGGACCTGGATGTTATGAACCCGACAGAGAATTTGGAGAGAATTCAAACCCTGCCTTCTCACTTGGGCTTCCTTTGCCTCAGCCTCCAAGTATGATGCCTGCGTATTGTACATAGTCTGTATACAGTGAAGCATACAGTAATCCAACACTTCTATAATCCAACATTCTCTCTAATCTAATCCTATATGAGGTGCAGTCACCATATTAAAGTATGCAACAGTCACTCTGTAATTCAACAACCTACTATAATTCGACATTTGTTTTCTAGTTCCAATGACTCAGAGTGTCAGATTGGAGAGGTTTCAACCTTTATCTTGTACCATGTGGCTACTATAATTGTAGCTAGACGTGTATTTCATACTCGAATCAGCAACTTGATTGAAATGCACATTTATGTGTAATTTACAAATTAATGCATCAGTCCCCATAGATAACAACAATGTGTACTTTAACCACATTTTCACAATTAAATGCAATTAATACTCCGTATAATTAGTGAGTATGTGTAATGTGTGCTTAGCATTGAGTTTGCATCTTGTTGTTGACAGCATGACACTGTGTATTTTAACAATGCTTGTATGGTTTATGCACATGAATGATTGTTACCAATAATTGTTACCCTACTCGTGTTTTTGTGTGTACAGGTGTAAACAGTGCACAGTGTAAGTACATGTTCACTATGTGTTCCTGAGAAGTTCATATGCATCACCAGCCTTCCCGTACTCTGTTGCCAATGTATGTAGATGCCAATCCAGGTCCAAACAGATATAGTGTGAGGCACAAATCTCGATCAGATCATCCAAAGCCTCCCAAGTACTCTATGGGCCGAAGGTTGTCAGACAGCGACCTTCACACAAAGTATGAACACGGTAAACCAGGACCAGCTGACTATACTCCACAAACACAAAACCGACCTCAGTCCTGCAAGATCGCACCAAGGAGACCACCCCTGACAAGTATGTTTGTATTTGTTTGCAATTTTGGGTTCTTACTCCAACTGAACCACATTGTGGGAAATAAATGACTGATTATTACTCAAGGTATAACCCATGGTTACCTGCGAATACATGAAAAGCCAATTTTTGAATAGCTATCCGAAGAGTTGACATATTGCCTGGGGAGCAAAAATGCCGTGACATTGTAAGTAAATTACCCCAGTCCCACTTAACATTGTACAATACCACACACTCTGTACATAGTAGAGCTATAAAGGGTACGTACATAGGTTATGTTCAATACAGTATACAGTATACGTATAGTCTAATAGTTACATACAGTAGAACCTCGTTAGTAAGAACACTGTTAATGAGTAATACCTGGTTAAGAAGTACAAGGATATGATACCCCAGCTTATAACCCATAATACTAATCTATATGGTTAGCAAGTACTACTGATAGTGAGCAGCAATTTGGAGGGTCCCCAGGTGTACTCACTAACGAGGTTTGACTGTACATGAACTTAGGGTTACCATGTAAGTGCTCTACCCCTAACTCAAGCTCTAGCTTCGAACTACTCCAAAACATTTCAACTGCAGTGCAAATTACTATAGAGAAGGCCCTACTTGAGTGTCGAAAATCAACCTTGAATAGTTTAAAATGGCCTCAGATACCACCTTTTATAACCTAAATCTCAATTTTTCCCTCGGGGAGCATACCCCCACATGCCCTAGCAATATATACGTATCTACCCCTACGATCTCACATACATATCTGCACACCTCCTTACATCCCTTCACTGCATGTGTTTTATAGACATCTAGGATACCATGTACCAATAAAATTATGGTCATATCTCATGCGGCAGACGTGCAATGTAATACTGAAGCTTCCCCCCAAAAAGTTATTCCGAGGTAGAACCCTACCTGGACACTTTTGGTCCCGCCCCCAAGGAGTCCGTATTATACAGGTTCTGCTGTACTACTGTGAAAATGCCAATACCAATACATTACAATATGAGCTATGATGAGTCACATTCCAACATAACTGTAGCCATAGATGTAACACAATATATGCATGTTACAGTGTATGCCTAATTTCTGTCAAGAAATGGGGGCTTTTGTGTCTCCAATTCTGAAACTGCTATGTGGTAATGGAACTCAAAGGTAAAATACTGTACAGCGGAAAACTTTCGGATGCAAAATTTTCGCAAATTTGTCCCACGAAACTTTTTCACGTTTTTCATTTTGCAATTCTCAGCTGGACAGCTGTATTCGCATTAAATTTTCTTTCAATGCTCTTATCCATCATACGATGGCTGGAATTAGCAAAGAGGGGTTCTCGATCGTTAGCTACGTAAGAGAATACTAGGCTACATATATATACTTGGCAGGCTATAGTTGGAGAGGAATAACTGCAATAGTTCCCATGATTGGTACTTGCTAGCAATGAAGAAAAACGATCAGAGAGTAGGTCACGTTCCAAAGTAGCTCAAAACTTATTCTTAAGACCACAGCAGCGAAGAGTAAGACTTAGTACTCCAGCAGCGGAATTGTCTATGTCTAAGGTTGTGACCGACGTCATTGTCCATTTCCATGCGGATGGTCGCTAATGAATTGCTATTCGAATTTATTCAAGCCCAAAAGATTCGCGGTATAATCTTCACAAATTAGGCCATTTGTGAAAATAGCGAAAATGAAACCTTGCAAAATTTTCCCGTTATACAGTACATGCAAGAAACAATGCTGGGCATGGATTACGTGAATTTGATGAATTCGATTTGTTTCACCAGACAATTTTCACGTTGTATTATGGTTGCCATTCAAAGTACATTTCACATGCAGTAATAGCAGCTCTCTAGCAAGCTCTGAACTTGAAAAACTATGGTAACTGTAGTCTCTCAAAACTTTTGAAAACAATGACTTTTGCATGCTATTCTACCATGATTGCAGAATCTAAGACACCAAGTGCTAATGATTACAAGATTGAGAAAAACCAGACAAGGAAAGGTATGGGATACAATCCTTCATACAGCATGAAAGGGAGGCCAAGCCCGTTTGTTTACTCTGGATTTTCTAATGTGGCTGTGAGACGCTGTTCTAGTTTAGTGTGACAGGACGTACATAAAGTACATACAATGTCATGCATGGAGTTGATATTGGCACTGAGACGCACCAATGTGTCTTTATATATTATTATCTTACATTAGTTTTTTAATAAAGGACTACAGTAACATTGATGCATGTAGCAGGAGATTTTTGTGCATAGAAATTTTCGCAAATATCCAAGAAGGTATAGTCAGCCAGAGCATTGCACAACTTTGCCCGTCTATAGTGAGTGGGTGCCTACCTATGCCTAGCCCCATATGCCTGTCCAGCCCTATGCAACAAACAACATATACGTACCCTACCTTATTAATTGTTCCAATGTTTTTAACGATCGCAATTTTTTCATCTCAACATTTTTTTCCCTTTTTGGTTTTTATAATTATGGTTATTGGAATGAGTGTGTATATAGGGGCAGGTCGACATGCATGCAAACCTCGTTTGGTCAAAATCATACATATTCAATCCAATTCTAATTAACCTTTGTTAACATAATAATATTATTATATAGTTTAAAGCATAATATTACACACCAGTCCTAACAATATCGATCGATCAGGCATGCATGCATATTATATGCATCAATGCAGCTCTACTGTTTGTATATGCCCTATACCAGTATATACGTCCCTATATATTATATTATAATTTGCGACATTCCACTTGTATACGTCATAATTATATAAAAATGGAGGATTGCATGGGTCAGCAATACAAGACTAAACCTGTATATGTGCATGTGTGCATGGTATGAATGCCCCATGCAGTTTCACCTAGCTAGCTCATGCAGCCACTTTAAATTGCAGCAGCCACTCTAAAATGAACATGAAAATTACTGACAATTTGCTAAACATTTCATTGAATCAGATAAGCATATACATATCACATACTTCGAAACTACTAATGTGATAAGTGACTAAATACATAACTGTTATAACTTTACAATACATAAGTGACATGCATGAAATGCCTAAAATCAAGAAATTTGAAGTCTGTCTACACCGTAGATCTGTTTGATTGCTTCGGTGTAATCTTTGGGAAATGTACTCCCTTCTCTGGTCTTCTGGATCCTGTGAACAACAGTGCACAAGTTGTACTGGAGATTTAATTTTCTACGTTTGTTCTCGGCCACCATTTTGTTATGAATATCATTGAAATCCATTTTACTCAAAACCTCGTCAAGGTGCTGGTAGTCGTCAAAGTAGGTGACATGAGGCCAACGATAGAAGTCAGCAAATTGTAGCCAGTAAGATTCTGCTTCTTGATCAACTGACGCTTGAACATTTGGACTGTAAGGATGCAAGCTTGTGGGATGTGGTCTACCAAGCTCTTTATCTCTCATGCAATAAAATCCTCCATGTGTCACTCTATCCGGCCCGAATCCATGAAGAATAGTTCGATAGTACTTTATTGAAGGCACAATCATAGGAATATTCAGCGAATAAAGTTCAGTAATCTTGTAGGTCATAACAGCATAAGGTACAAACACAACTGCACGATGCTTGACTAAGTCCAACAAGGAGTAGTGTGGATACAACGTGCGAATGTGAACCACTTTAACGCTCTTAACAGCATCACTCATTTGTTTTGCAATTTCTTTCACATTTTGCCCACCGCCTCCAAACATAATGATCTCGTCTCTTGTAGGAGAGTAAGGGTTTCCTGCCGTGTAAACTCCAGCAAAATTGTACAGTGGAAGGGGTCTCAATCCTGTGTAGTGACGAAGGTACTCTAAATCATACTTACTTTCCGCACCAAGAATCAGCTTATTCAGAGAAGCCAATTTATACAGATGCTCGTTGAGTCGATCAAAGGCACTTGCCGTACACCTCCACAGGTTATAGCGGTGACCTGGATTAATGATAATCGTCTTGTTGAAAGGCATCCATATCTCACACATAGATGATGGAAAGGAACAAATGAAGCCATCTGCTGTACTTATAGTTTTGTCATCTTTGTAAAAGTCGAAGTTCTTGCGGATCAAATCTTCAGGAAGTATGTCGTAATCTTTTGGTTGGTTGACTAAGCTATGAACGATTCTGTCATCCATTTGGTCCAAGCCAGGAGATATTTTAGTATACAAACTAAGACCATTCAGTTTGAACACATTAGGGTGATGGTTAACAATATTCTTTCCATTAACTACAACAACTGACTGGCCAACAGTTGACAGAACAGAAGGGATGTCAATACGAGTTCCCGTGTGTCTATCGGCTATCACAAATTTTAAGGAGGGAACAGACTTGCAATAGGATTGGACAGCTGCTTCATCTAGTACTTCCTCACCTGTGAGAGCTGGTGAAGTGTGGTTCAAAGGAAGAGGGAAGGATGGAATAGACAATCTATTTTGTTTTTCCTTTAATAGAGGGAACTTGTATCCAACATCAATAAGGAACTGTAGCCATTGCTGAACTAGTTTTACATCCGCTTCTTCAATGTACTCTCTCTCATACAATGCTATCCACAGTTCTTCTGTTCTCTCAACAATTGTACGACCCTGTCCTTTCCATTGTCCAAGGAATTTTACCAACTCTTTGCCTCTCAAGTACAAGTCACTCTCTCCAGACAAATCCTTTGTGTAACTGTGCCCATTGCGATCCTGTACAACCAGAGGACGTGCTGCAAATCCCAATTTGATTCCCACATCCCAAAACAGACGCTGAGTAAAATAGCTACGCCAGATGTCGGAAACTCGACTGTTCACAGTTACAGGTAAGAACAAACCAAAGAAACCGGATGAGAAATGAAGGGTTGCTTGTGCATTATAAGGAGTCATCACTCCAGTTGGGACCATAAGATGTCTTGTTTCTTTGGTTCTCTTAAACCAAAACGGAATTTGTTGTGTAAATCGAAATATGGCATCCACATCAGGTTGGTAATCTGCCAAGGACTGGAGTACACCGATGTCTGAACAAACAATAGTCACTGGTTGAAGAGATGTGTTGAAGCTGGCGGCTATCTTGATGTCATCCAATGGTAGGCCGCGGGGCCATGAGGGTAAAGTAGGTGCACCAAGTTTGGGATAAGGATTGAAAGTCGGCCAACTGTGACCTTTGGGAAGGAGGACCTCCATGTGTCCGTCAACACAGTTTTCTTTGTTGGGAATTGAAGCATCCAGTGAAGGAGCACCAGGAGGAGCTGCACCACTCATCCAGAACTTCAACATGTTATCATCATCAAAGTCCCATATCACCTCTGCTCCATGTTGGATTGCGTACACGAAACCAGCATTCTTACGTCCAAAATGATTCCATGGAAGGGCATCCACAAAGGGGCTCTTCATGGCTTTCTGCTCCTCAGGAGTGAGGTAGATGACGGCCCCATTTCCCTCTCCTTTGGTCCAACCGGTATTGTATTCTTTGGCGCTACTCTCGTCTGCAACTACAACGAGACACCAACCTTCGAGACGCACCTGACGTCTTACCGCTTCAGAAGGTTCAAAGATAGTAGTAACAACAGCCCATCGCTTGCAGCTTGGTTCCATAAAATTACTCGCTGAATGTTTCATTTCGTAGTTACCAAACGCCTTTTTACCTTTGAAAACACGCGTGGCCTTCCCAGAAAATGCCTGTCCAGTTACTAGACTCTCCCTGTCTGAATACTGAACTGGTGAAGTAAACAGTCCGTCATAACTCTCGGGACATAACTTCTGCTTCTCGGGCGCTGACGATGTTTTCAGGCAGTCTTTCTGTACACATTCTCTCGGAGGAGGGCAGTCACTTCCAGGCGCCGGTGAAGGCTTGTCCCCGGCAGGCGACAGAAGGTACAGACCAATAGATATAGTGGCGAACAGAATAAAGAGAATGAAGATTATCTTCCTATTGGAATACAAAAGTCTTCTACACATCGATACCAATACCTAACTATCTTCTACTAAAAGCTTCCAAAGTCGAACGCACGAGTGTTCCAAGGGTGTCCAAGGCGAGGTCCAGTCCACAGGGGCAACGAGGTAGGTCTGGCGCGCGAGACTACGGCTAGTCTCGTTCCCAGCCCACCGCTTCCGCTTCCAACATGGCTTCTCGCCCGCAACAAAATGGAGGGCGGAAGTTGGGCTGGGAACGAGACTAAGCAACTGCCACCATAATGGAGTTATTGTCTAATAATAAATTGGAAACCGCTATTCCGTTATCATAAACAGTAGTACAAAGATTAGCATGCAGATATAAAGTGAATATTAGTTAAGATAAATGTCATATAAAGTATAATGCTTAGTCTACTTAGAAGTGATGGTGGCACACTGTAATACTACGCATGCAGTGATGCGACTGAAATTACGCAATCTATAGAATTCTATCTATAGAATCTATAATTCAATCTATAGAACCCTAACCGGTTTTTGATCAGCCACTGGCGGCATGAAGATATGCATGGTAATAGGACGTCGACGGTGAAAAGAATGGAAAAAAGTTAGTAAAGGGGATCAAGTTCACCGTCGTCAACGTTTAGCGGTTGATTACTCTTGCATGATCATGAGATGAATTCAGGAGAATCTTGGGGAATCCGGCAGAGAGGTTGGTCTTCTGGGTGATCTGGCACCTCTTATGCACGTAATAGCAGAATCCATCAATTCATGAGAATTGACATCTGATTGCATTCCCAATCTTTGAGTAGGGGGTATCAGTCTTCTCTGCCAATAGACCAGCTAACCTCTTGACTGCTACAGTGGCTGAAGGGCCCATTCCTCAACTAGTACACTCATCACGAATGGTGAGAAGGTGCCGTGCTCCACATTTATCACTCTTCTCTCATA
>CAUJGJ010000332.1:3355000-3365000 GCA_963170055.1 Halisarca cf. caerulea | reverse complement strand
TAGGCTTTTAACAATTCTGTCGACCATTTGATCAAGACCTGGTGATTGTTTGTCATACAAAGAAAGACCCGATACTTCATCGAATCAAGAGATGGGGAATTTAATTCAAGATTGGCGTAGAGTAGGGTAGGGTATCACGGGACGGAGGCTATTTTTAGCCATTACGTGTTAGCTTGAACAGCGGCATCAGGAAGTGTGCGCAAAATTCCAAAATTGCTGTGCAGGTTTGTTTGCCATCTGTTGACCACACCATCCAATTGCAAACAACTTGGTGGCTGTGACAGTGTAAACGCACACAAGTTACCAACTACTGTATTCCTACCTTAAAAATGTCTTGAAGAAGCTAAGACATCAGTGCTCAATTTCAAAGAAGTGATGATAGCACAAAATATAATAAAAAACCTAAATAAAAAATACATCATCAAAAAGCTAAAAACATGCTGTTTTCCATGCTAGGAAAAAAATAAATGAAATTTAATGATGACATGAGACAGAGCCCTGTGTGTGAAGAGTGGCCATTATTAGGCTTCGCGACCAATAATGGCCTACCCAAGTGTCCCTGAAGAACTCTTTGTATCTTCGCTTATATGCAATGTGAGTCATTGGATTCTATGTTCAATAATAGATGATATGTGGCCCTAACTGGAATGCTAGAAAATTATTCTTCAACTTCATCTGTTGCTTCTCTACAATGAAAGACCCTTAGGTGTCCCATAACTCCCCACATTACTCTATTCCTTTTTACCTTTGAAAATGCGCGTGCATGGCCATCCCAGAGAATCCCCGTCCAGTTAGACTCGACTGTGTGAATACTGAATTGTTGAAGTGAAGAGTCCGTCATTAATTTGCGGGCAGCTGGACCCTTGCTTATCCCGATGTTCATCCTCGGTGGACGAATCCACCTTTGAGCATTCTGCAGTTGCTGGCTTGAGATATAGCTGCGTCGTGGACACACGAAAGACATACAAGATAATCCCAATTGCGACTAAAGTACAGAAAACGAGAATAATCCTTCTGTTGAAACGTAAAGCCATCTTTGATATACATATAGGCTGAACTGTCACTTTCCTTTACTCTAACGACTTCCGCCATTAATTCTGCTCAACCGACAGCGATCGTGCAGGCCCCGAAAATGGCCGAGCGCGGGAATTGGTCGGCTGGCCAGACCATAGACGCCACTAGACTAAGCAACATAGATATCGATATATAGATATAGATACATATAGATGCATCTATATAGCAATGAACTTTCTTACATCAAAAGAAAAAATATGCCATATGAGCCGCTAACAATTCTGCTTGGAGTTTCCGAAGGCTGTTTGAGATCTGCTTGCCAATGGCTGCAATAAGTGAAGCGATCCTCTGACAGACTCAGTTACTGTACTGCATGTTGTAGAGCTGGGTACCATCCTGTTCCCATGATACATATGTGCAAGTGGTAAAAGGTGACAACCAACGACTCCTTGGTAAATATAGTAGATAGCATCCAATGATTTGGATTTTGTTAAATTTGAAATTTCTAAGTATATAATATATACTGAGTAAGATTACAATGTTTTCAGAATTCCACAGTACCAGGTGGCAATGAAAGTCAGAAACATAATCTTTTGTCTTGGATATTCTATGTGGCTCTCAGTTGTACATGAAGAGCCTTATAAATATGCATGATGGCCTTTATAGAGGAAAACTTTAATGCTCCATGCATGCAAGGGAAGGAGAACCAGCAAATGAATTAAGGGTGTGAGAAAATTTTATGAACCAAATTGCAATGTTTTATCAGCTTTAATTTACCCTGTGGTATTTCTGAATCGGGAGTTTAACTTTATATTAATTTTCCAATATACACTTATAGTGGCCAGTCTGAATAAAGGACACTGCACCTTGCATGGGCATGCAGCTTTGTTTGGAGGTAAAATTACATTGGAACTATAAGGAAGAAGTATATAAAGCTGTGTCCTTTGTAGAGAAGCTTTAGTCTATTACACTGTTTCCTTGTTTCGGAGAGTCCATCATCAGTGGTTCACTTGTGGCGTATAGCTAACCTGTGACTCTGTGATTGTAGTGTGTTGCATGTATTTGTTGCATGAGTTATTCTTCCTTATGTCGTGCCTAGTATTATTTGTATCGTCACGTGATCTTTGTACTTACGCACTGTAACCACGCATGTGCGGTGAATAACCACGTGTAGTTTTCCAGTGTCTAGTGCGTACCCGCTGTTTTGGTGTCTTGCATGTTACTGTGAGGAGTTTCTATTGTTCATTGATATTGTGAATTGTTATTGCTTGCGCCTGGGCATACGCTCGACCTCATTGGTGACCCTGACGACCTCACACTCACTGTACTGAAATTTTCACCTCGTTAACATAGATGATAGGCTAGGTCGCTTACCACGGTACGACGCCCTATGACGCTACATGCGTTCGCGAGCGTTATAGCCGAGAATCTATGTCGTTAAAAAATGGCGGAGGCAGCAACGGGTCGGCTACGTCAGACTACTCGAATCTTTCAATTTCTCGCGTTTGGAGCAAGTACATAATAGAAACAGTGCCCATTCCAGATTGTGCACGCTATGCCGTTTTGTGTGAGCAAGATCATCATTTTTGCTGCATTTGACCTAATCATTCCTCTAGGACTGTGCTATGTTCCTGTACAACCTAATATGAAGTCTTTCTCGTCCGCGATCAAAGCCGGGATACTCGTAGCAAACGAAGAGAAGATTCTGTACGAGCGCGCAAGTGGTCCTGGTGTCGTCACAGAGCAGTGGTTTACGGGAGAAGGTGTGATGGACCAAGATGCAAGAATAAGGGCTTACATCGACGGAGAAATCAACGCAAGCTTGGATTTCATGCTTTTTCTCGCCCACGGTATTGGAGTGGGAGAAAGCAGCGAGGCAAAAAATGTTCCGTGGAGTAGTCGCCTGATGTCACACGTAGCCGATGGAGGAGGATTGTACAACACTATTAGGATTCCTTTTCTAAAATCTCTGAAGATCACTGTTTCCCGCACTCACTCTCTTCTCAAAATCATCTATTACATCGTAAGAGGCGTCGAAAACTATCCACTTGTGCTTGGGGACCTTCTATTACCACCTAACACAAAACTCCATTTGTACAAAAACGAAAATGTGCTGTTAAACCCTTTACAATTCCTATCCTTGGCCCAAGTAAACAATTCTGCAGGCGCGCTCTTTATGGTAACCATGGCAACGAACAGCAGCAACTATTTGTACTTGGAGGCTTGCATGAGGGCAGTGGTAGATAGTGAACAGATGTTTCTGTCTTCAGGAACGGAAGATTTCTTCTTATCTGCCTACTACTTCAACACTGGTATCTACCATACAAATGATGCCGGACTCACGGCTAAAGACAACCGAGGGTTTGTGTCAATGTACAAATTCTTTGAGAGAGATCCAATTCTGTTTACAAAATCCTTTGAATTGAAATGGAGATGTGGAGAAACAATTGATGATAAGAACGGATGTCCATCAGTCTTCCCCCCCAACCATGAAGGCCACAATGCAGATAAGCTCAATGAAACTATTGTCACCACCTACACATGGGTGTACGAGTGGTGATTTCATGCATGCATGGGTTTCTTTGATTTTACAAGTTGCTACTTTTGTGATATTGTGGTGGTTTTCACTATCTGTCACACTAGAGCAGGCCAGATTAGGCAATGTTTTACAACCTACTTGTGAGAACATAAGTTTTGAGTGGCCATTTCTGTTTACCATATTGTAATATAGTCATAATAAATCAAATATTATTATATAATTGTTGTGTAATTATTAGCATGTGTTTTATCTACTAACAGAATATTATTAAATTGAGATATATAAACTACAAAACTATAATGCACACGATGTAGATTTGACATGCAATTTGTTGCAGTCTTGTTAACAAATTCCACCACGTTCATGCATGGCAGACAACAGGTTACATTAAATTGAGATATATAAACTACAAAATGATGCCGGACTCATGGCTAAAGACAACCAAGGGTTTGTGTCAATATGCAAATTCTTTGAGAGATTCAATAATAATTATTCTCTTTATAAAATCCTTTGAATTGAAATGGCCAGAGATATGTGGAGAAACAATTGATGATAAGAACGGATGTCCATATAAACTTCAACTATGATGATTCCCATGCATTCCCACAGTACTCGCTATAGTCAAGAACCCATGCAGGCAGGCCCACCTCTGTCTGAACTGGTATTTCTTACAAAGGATAAATGTAGTATTGAGCTATAGCTACACCCTATAACCGTATGCACCCACCTGATAGGATCACTGTCTGGCAAATCATAACAGCACCATATCAAACGGGGTTATTGATCAGTGCATTCGAATTCATTGTCCTTATTATAGTTTCCGTGTATATTTCAATTGAAGAATATACATATACACAGTATAGACTGAGCTAGTGTGCATAATGTGTGTAAGTGAAATCGAAGCATGCACTAATATATATATATGCAGCATGTGTGCACCATGCACAATGCCATGTGATTAGCTACCTAGGTTGCATGGTCCTATATATGTACATACAGGATTAAGAAACACCTCAACATTTGGGTGCTTAAAGGTGACAGGCAGTATAATATAAATAATCTTCCCTAACTGCAAGGGTAGTAACAAATTAACTATACCCAGGCCAGTGCGTGGTCCCTTTGAAGTATGATGTCATCATGCAGACGATAAATATATACAGTATTATTATATAATACACATATAATACATATAATATATACAACATAGTGCATGGTACCTGCACTATATGTATATAGCTGCTATATATATTATAATTAAGTGCACACAATGCAACAATTAGTGTAATAATATATATCGATCATGCGCAGATCGAAGTGCTATAGCTAGTATATAATATTATCAGTTTCATTTTCACTATACTGTTTATTACCGAGCGGTTTAGCGAGGTTAATTGTTTCCGTCGTATAGGGGAGTCTGATCGAGAAGCCCACGCACTTAATCGTATATTTTGGCCAATATGTCGTTTCTTTGTGCGCAAGTTGCAAGTCGGTGATAAAGTAAAGTGGCAGTGAAGTGGCAATAACAGAAGCGGGCAAACGTGTTCTATGTGATAAGGTAAACTTTATGTGCATTTCCCCACTGGGTATTAGACAAAACGCGCTCAAAGTCACTTACGTTTGGGTCCGTGACAGTCCCATCTTGACCGATACGAAAAAATTAACAATCTTCATTATTATTGCACAATAATGTCTAAAACTTCTATACAGCGATTTTCAAGTTTCTTCCGCTAAACAGTAGGATTCACAATTTTGTTGTTCGGGTGATCGAATTGAGTAGCCATTGTGTCAGCCATTGTGTCGGACATCTTTAGGGGCATCTTTTTTGCAACTGCGCATGCGCAAGGACACGTGTAGATTATATGGCGCTAACTCCAAGACTGCTCTGTTTGCTTTCTTCGTTGTTTCGGCGAAGTCTATAGGACGTCTTCTTTCTCTGACAACTTTGTTCGAGTACAAGCTATACAAATGACAAAATAAAGGAATTACGAACTGCTGGCAACTTTTACCAATAAACTGGCGGCCCGTTTTGCTTGGAGTCGAACATGTCAGTTTTATCTGTTTTCGAAACAAGTGATTTAGCGAAAACAAGTAAGAAAATTGAAATGTGAAGTGTCATAAAAAGGTATTGATTGACAAATTACAGTTCAATATCGTTCGTGTGTTGCGCACTTTTGTTATTGTTTTCCACTGTACTTGGAACACTTGATTTGACTAACTACGGTTCATGTGCACCACTTTGCACCATCATGTGATAAAATTATACATATTTGATTGACATAATCTGCAATGTGTGATTATATCTGATATGATAGAGACTAATTGCATGCTACGTTGACTTATGATATAATATAACTTTCAAACAAATTCTATAACGTAACAGATCAATTGTACAAAATCAATGCACAAAATGTTTTGGCCATGTAGGCCTTCATCAGCTGCATAAAATGTTTTATACAGCTGATGAAGGCCTACGTGGCCGAAACGTTGTGTGCATTGATTTTGTACAAATAATCTGTTACGTTCCTGATCGAATGTAAACTGACACTTCACATTTCATTTAACATCCTGATATATACATGCAGCTCATTTTCGCTGGTATTGTTGGTTTGCCGTTTTCTAAAATTATACAGCAAAGAAAACATGTAATTGAGCACATAATGTGTTCACCTTGACTATTGCTTGTCGAAGTCTAAGTCTGAGAGATGTATGTAGTACATGTATGGAACATGCACCGCTATGCCAAATATTATTATAATGTGACATCAGTGGACTTTCAAACTGATATAGCAAATGATTATATACCGTATATGCTCTAATTTTTCTTCATTCCAAATATTCGTCATGGGCTCCAAAAGGGATGAAAAGCATTCTAATTGATGACGAAATAACATGTGTTTTAATCCTACGTATGTCAGAGACCCTAATTATTCGTCACGCAGGCTGGCCGCCTTCATTCTGCCATTTGTTGTGCCATTGATATACCGTACTGGAGAAACCGCTGTTCCTTCGTTTATATTTGTCATTTTTATTTCGTTTGAGTAATCGTTGAATCATGGAAGATTTTCATTTTTCATTCGAAATTCCTTGTATATGTGCATGGTATCCTCGAACGGGCGCAACAGTTCTCAAGCTAGAAACGTCTATCTTTTGATGGTTCTAATTCGCCGTCATTGATTCTAAATATTTGTCCCCCCATTCCAATTATTCGCCACCTTTCAGAAACCTTGCAATTCCATTCCAAATGACGTTTTTTCGTGACAATTGCTCTGATGAAAAATTAGAACATAAACGGTATATGCACATTTATGTATATTTGTTAGATTCTGATTTTAATTGGATTATACCATCATGTGAAATGTGTCTGAAGACAGCCTCTGCAGAAACCATGGATTTCATCGCAATCAAACAAATCTAATGTAACCCAAAATTTGAACCTATTGTATACACAGCAGCCTGTGTCGCAACTGTACTCCAAGCTCCTGAATATGTCAAATCCACAAATTTAAATGCACTTACGTACAAATCATCTAAAACACAATGTCATGCAGATTGGCCACACATCACAGAAACAAATTTCATGTACGTATGAGCAGCAAGTTATAAATGACATTGTGTGATGTATGTTCAATCAATATGAAGTTCATGGATTCAAAAGAAATTTTAAAGACTTAATTCTTGAAAAAAAAACAGACTGTTTGTTCAAATAGAACCAAATAATAAACCAAAAATGTTTGCAACTTCGTTTCTATCACTCATGCAGTTGTGTGGTGGTACATGAATTACAATATTATTGATTCAGAATTAATCAAGGTCTACGAATGCATATGTTCAGGTAAATTGACAATAGCATTATGTTGAGGAAGCATAATTATAATACTAACTTCTAGCACCATGGACTGCAACTTGGTTGTTTGTGCAGATTATGTGCAGTGGTACATGTCACATGCATTGCTCAGTGCTAGTGTCAATTTGAATGTTCAAGCAGGCCAAATTGAACCAAGCATTGCAATTCAATTGAATCATATACAATGAAAAGTGACCATTTATTTTGGCAATGCAAATTTAACACAGTGTCACCAGAAGAAATAAAAACTCAACAGATTTGTGTCAATCACTGATGCATGACTCAATCAAATTGAATGTCAAATGTCACAAATTGCAAATGTTACACTGTCGTACAGACTTGCTTCACGAGTACTGATACTGTAGTCTACACACTGTGTCTTACAAGCATGTGTCAAGTGAGTAAACAACAAAACTGCTAACTTTGCATCTGCATGGCCATTGTAATATACCATTGCAATGGCAATCTAGCCTTATAACTCAAAGCATGAGCACACACATCAGTTTTGAATTCATAAGCAGCAGTCAAAAAGGAATTGAACACAATTCAATTTCTATTTCAAAATTCAATTTTTGTTTTAGCAATCGCGAGGTTCTGAACTTGGTTCACAACTAGTATATATGATGCATAGCTCGCTCGCAATCTCTCAGTATTATATTATTATATACGCAGGTATGTTATGTCCGATCTGGACATAAACAAAAATGGCCGCCGATATCGAAGGAGTGAAATCAATCGGTCTGTTTTGCATGTGCACGAGTAGTGATGTCCAGAAAACACCTTGTGTTATATCTTAAGCATATCTACTTTGTATCTGAGTCATTTAGATTCTTCTGGAGGGTCACAAAACTTCGTATGACGAGTTTTTCTGAACGTATCAGAAAACATAAAAATGCAAAAACGCGGTGGTAGAAACTTAGGCTTTTGGACACAAAACTTGGTTCGAAAGAACACACAGATATCGAACTTACTAAATCCGAATCAGGGTCTTCAGGCTCCACTGCATGGCTGTTATGTCCAAGGATTTATGCAAAATTCTAGGGTGACTAGTTACAATCTGTTGGACATAAAACAAACGGAGCAACGTACAGAGACCCTGATTCGGATTCTAGGGGTTTGAACCTTCTGGAACAATACCTCAAAGTATCATGGTGCAAACCGATGATTTCTACCACCGCGTTTTTCGATGAAGTTTTCTTGTGGTGAAAGTTAGCTTCCTTCAGTAAAATCACGTGACGTCACATGCAATCGTGCTAGCAGGCTAGGTGTGCTCGTAGTCACTTTTCCACAATCTCGCTATAGTACCAGTTTTCGTTCTTCAGAGAACTACCGAGGAACGTACGTTCGCAGGACTGTGCTCCTTACCAAGTTAATCTCTTATCAGATCAATTATGTTAGACTTGTTTCAGGCGGCCTAACTGCGCAGTGCACGAATTCGATGTTTTGAAGCCCACAACTTCCCCTTAGAATTTACCTTTGCCTTCACAACGGTCGCAAAATAGTTTCGAAAAGCATATTATGCGCTCAAAACATTGGTTCTTCTGGAACTCAAGCGAAAAACGTGTAAAAGCCAGGCAATGACGTCATCGACTAGCCAGCAGGTCGCGCGAACAACACGTGATATAGCCTCTAAATGTGTTCCAATTTTATTACATTCCTCACAACCGCATACACGCCCACTTTACCTCGGATTCGGACATAACATACCTGCGTAGCTGCAGTACCCATGCATGCATACACAGGCTCGAGTATATTATGCAATAGCTATATCACATGCATATAATACAGTGATGTCACCTAGCTTTCACTCAACTTACCATTATATTTTGCAAGTTTCACGTATATGTTAATTAATTTAATTTAAAAGAAGCTCATGGAAATTCAAATAGGACTGCAATATTTATAACTTAATGCACTCTTCAATAAAAAATAATTATACAAATTATGTTTAATTCATGTCATCACTAATATCACTTAGTAATGAGTGAGAAGAATCCGATTTCTTCAGTGCAGACTGAAAATCACCACCTGGACTCCCACCTGTACTAGCACTGCCAGACACACCCTTGATAGTGGACATCCTCTTCTTTTCTTCCTACAGGAAAGGGTTAAGATCTTACTGTTGCTGTAACATCCCTCAGGTAGGACCACAGTGGGACCTGCCTATAACAACCACACAGTGGGACCCGCCTATAACAACCACACAGTGGGACCTGCCTATAACAACCACACAGTGGGACCCGCCTATAACAACCACACAGTGGGACCTGCCTATAACAACCACACAGTGGGACCCGCCTATAACAACCACACAGTGGGACCTGCCTATAACAACCACAAGGGACCAAGTGATACGTTGTTCTTTGTGCACAGGTGGTCCTTATATCTAGGTGTATTAGTATCACTGAAGTATAGCCAATGAACCAGCCTACAGTGGCCATTTTAAACAGGTGGTCATTCTACACAAGTGGTCTTTAAAATAGGTTTCCCAGTACAAAAACATAATATAAATATACAGTAAAATCTCGATAATTAGAACCATGATAATTTGAATATCTGGCTCAATTCAAACATTGATGAATGTACGGTTCCTAATGTATGGA
>CAUJGJ010000332.1:3350000-3352500 GCA_963170055.1 Halisarca cf. caerulea | reverse complement strand
TTGAATATCTATACACCTGTACAAACTGGACTTTAGGTGATGATCCAAATTCTCATACACATATGAATGACATATTGAGGCAACCCTGGAAAGTCAGGACACCTCTGTAATCAGGACAGTTTTGGTGGTCCCCAAGGTGTCCACATTACACAGGTTCCCCTGTAGGTGGTTTTCAACCCCTTGTGTACCACAATTTGCACAGGGTTGTCTATTGAGATTCGCAGCACTTAATTTTGATATCTGAGGGTCATATGGGCAACCAGCAGTCACAAGCTGAAGACGATGCAATTATAAGAATACGATTAATAGTGAAAACTCTCTAATCTGGTCACTTTGGGATCAAGAAATTTGGCCGGAATAGGCAGGATAATTCCAACATATGGGTGACTCTTGGGACCAAACGGTGTGGCCAGTTTAGACTGTGTGGCCGATTTACACAGAAACAATATGACCAGTTTAGATAGTGTGGCTGATTTATACAGGCAGGCTCGGATTAGAGAGGTTTAACCGTACTCATGAAATGAAGACCCACATGGGGTCTGCGCATTGGTATAGACTTCAGGTACCCTAGAGGTCTTGTACGTGTACACACTGCTATGGCTTCATGACCCCAATGGTACCCATAGAGTACAGGATTCACTTATCCATGAGCAGAAAAGCAAGTACATAAAAAGTACAAAGTGCTACTGAGCCTACAGCAACACACTCCACACAGCGATGCACTCCACACAGCGATGCACTCCACCATAGACCCTATGACAGTCTATGATTCCACACAGCGACGCACTCCACACAGCGACGTACTTCACACAGCAACACACTCCACACAGCAACACACTCCACACAGCAACACACTCCACACAGCAACAGACTCCACACAGCAACACACTCCACACAGCAACGCACTCCACACAGCAACGCACTCCACACAGCAACGCACTCCACACAGCGACACACTCCACACAGCGACGCACTCCACACAGCAACACACTCCACACAGCAACACACTACACACAGCAACACACTACACACAGCCACACACTCCACACAGCCACACACTACACACAGCAACACACTCCACACAGCAACACACTCCACACAGCAACACACTCCACACAGCAACACACTCCACACAGCAACACACTCCACACAGCAACACACTCCACACAGTGACGCACTCCGCACAGCGATGCACTCCACACAACAATGCACTCCACCATAGACCCTATAACAGTCTATGACTCCACACAGCGACGCACTCCACACAGCGATGCATTCCACACAGCAACGCACTCCACACAGGGACGCACTCCACACAGGGACGCACTCCACACAGCAATGCACTCCACACATCAACACACTCCACACAGCAACGCACTCCACACAGCAAGACGATTCAATGGATTAGGTGAAAGTTGAGTTTTGCTCTTTTCAGATCAGCAATGCTCTGCATTGGTGGTTCACACCACGGTACTGTACATACCTGCCCAGTAGCAAACTATATCTCTGAATGTCCCAGGTCCGGAGGAAGCTATCCAAAAGTGGTGAGGCACCTCACCCTGCCTATAGTTACAATATCCCACCATTCACAATAGCAGTCCGACGAGCTCAAATTGACCATGTAAATGTCCCTACCTGCCCCTGTGGTTCCTCCAGCCCTGCTCACTTAGAGATCTCAAACGGGAACATGACAGTGACTTACTGATTAATGGTCTATTATTCCAGTTACGTAATTATCTCGTTGATGTCTGTAACTGTGTAACCTAGGAAGACATTGCGTTCTTATGATATACACTTTCTTGTACAGAAAGCCACACAGGACAGCATAGCAATAGGGTGAAACAAACACAATGTGTGCTAGTGATTAACGTACACACAACACAGTATACCACTAATACAGCACAAACACTCACACTGCATGGGCTTAGAAAAGGTACACACACACACACACACACACACACACACACACACACACGTACACACACACACACACGTACACACACACACACACGCGCGCGCGCACACACACACACGCACACACACACGTACACGTACACACACACACACGCACGCACACACACACACTCACGGACACGCACACACACACATGCACACACACACACACACACACACACACACACACACACACACACACACACACACACACACATACACACACACATACACACACACACACATACACACACACACATACACACACACACACACACACACTAAAGGATCAGCAATCCAACTGTATACATATCTTCTTGGGTAGGCAAGGACATGGGGGGGGGGGGGTATTCACCCCTTCCTCAAGCTCATATTTTACCAGTGGACTTCCTACAAACTTTCTATGGTTACCCCACTAGCGTAGTTTACTAATTTCTAATCTTCCCCACTCCCACCCTTCAAGAAATTTCCAAACACAGAGCTGAAAAACAACTATGCAGCTATGTAGGACCACCTAAAAACTGTACATATGTATTTGCCTTGCAAC
>CAUJGJ010000332.1:3337500-3345000 GCA_963170055.1 Halisarca cf. caerulea | reverse complement strand
ACAGAGAGTAGAGTAGGCTGCAGGGATGTGGTTGACAGGGTAGTAAGGGGTGTGTTGGGTGTGGTCAGGAGTGTGTGCTATCCAGGAGTGTGTGCTATCCAGGAGTGTGTGCTATCCAGGAGTATATGCTATTCAGGAGTATGTGCTATCCAGGAGTGTGTGCTACCCGGACGTATGACTGTGCTATCCAGGAGTATGTGCTATCCAGGAGTGTGTGCTACCCGGACGTATGACTGTGCTATCCAGGAGTATGTGCTATCCAGGAGTGTGTGCTATCCAGGAGTGTGTACTATCCAGGCGTGTACTAGACAGGAGTGTGTCCTAACCAGGAGTGTGTGCTACCCAGGAGTATGTACTATCCAGGAGTATGTGCTATCCAGGAGTGTGTGCTACCCGGACGTATGACTGTGCTATCCAGGAGTATGTGCTATCCAGGAGTGTGTGCTATCCAGGAGTGTGTACTATCCAGGCGTGTACTAGACAGGAGTGTGTCCTAACCAGGAGTGTGTGCTACCCAGGAGTATGTACTATCCAGGAGTATGTGCTATCCAGGAGTGTGTACTATCCAGGAGAGTGTACTATCCAGAAGTGTGTACTATCCAGGAGTGTGTACTATCCAGGAGTGTGTGCTATCCAGGAGTGTGTACTATCCAGGAGAGTGTACTATCCAGGACTGTGTACTATCCAGGAGTGTGTACTATCCAGGAGAGTGTACTATCCAGGACTGTGTACTATCCAGGAGAGTGTACTATCCAGGAGTGTGTACTATCCAGGAGTGTACTATCCAGAGTGTGTACTATCCCTGTTACTTACTAACCATGTTTGACTGGGCACACATAATCTCTAAAGCATTGCTAATTTCCCACATTCATGAACGTCACACAATTTATCCTATTCCCAGCTTCACACACTGCCCAATTTCCCACATTCGTCAACCACACACATTCACTAGTCTCACACACCATTTTCCCTGTTAACAGCTTCACACTGGGGATGTGCAATGTTACAATAATCATGAAACCAGATATTTTTCAGTGATAATCGTCCGTGTGGATGCTTTTCGACAACGTGATCATCATAAGATCATCATTACATTGTGACATCAGGGGAACAAGGCTGTTCTTACCTCCCTCCAGTTCAAATGTCTGTAATACTGTACGTACATACGTACATTTGGCTGGGCATATCCAAACTTCATCACACTTGTTGTGCTTATGTATACGTGTACCTTTTAGGATACCAGTGCTGAGAAATTATCGGCAATTGTGATATTTAGTTGGACAATAATCGTGGCCAATGTTGCCCATCCCTACTTCAGAAACTCACCAACTCCCTACATTTGGCAACCTCGCCCATTTGTCAATCTCAGACATTCACTAACATTAGACACTCGCCAACCACAGACATTCATCAACCTCACATATTCACAACCTCACACATTTGTCAACGTCGCACATTCGCTAACCTCTTGGGCTGGGATCGGGTGCATACAGAAGAGAAAACTCATTCAATCTTTTCTTACATTGTCTAGCAACAATGGTCTTGATTCCTTCACTTGAAACTGTTAACCTATTCAACACAGACACTGCACGTACATACAGAAAATGCACTAGACACTGAATACAATACATCCCAGAATGTGTAAAGTGGGAGCGAGTGATCAATAGCATTCTATGTATATGGAAGAAGTGTACATAAACCGACCCTGATAGTAAGTACCTCTGATAATAAGCACTGATTTTGTGTCCTCTTTGAGGTACGCACTAAGCAAGGCACACTGTACGTACGTGCATTCGAACCTCGCAGACATGGAATGGCTTGTCATGAGGTATAGATCCCTCAACATGACAAACGAGTCAAGTCTGAGTCAAAGATTAACATGCAAATACGTATGTAGTAGCAATGTTCATGCATACACTATAGGGTATAGGGTATAGGGTATAGGGTATAGGGTATTCTTATTTAACCTGGGGAACCTTTAGCCAGAGGCTACTGTAAGTGGCACCCAGAAAACTATGATAAATCTACAGCATAGTCTCCTGCATGACTTATCACAGAGATCAAGGTTCAACACATGTCAGAACAAACATACGTAGTTGCAGGACAATGAATGACTTTGCCTGTCCCAGGTTAGTCTCTATACGAACAATCCATTTTCAGTGAAACTTTAATGTTACTCGACTCAACACCACAATAAAATCGCCTCACACACCTCTGCTGATAATGCGTGCATAACCAATGTTACACATACGTATTTCCCGGCATACGAGCATGCACACTCACCTTCTTTGCTGGACTTTAGCCAGCAACAATACCCTATCCAGACCATCAAAGCAAGACTTTACATTAGACCATAAATCTGCCTGTTAAAAGAACAAAACATATGCATGTAAGAAAATACAGCAGACCACTGTCAAGCACGTACCCTCAGGATTACAGGAAAAAATGTTCCTAGACATATTCAGAATACTCCACTACCAGAACTAGAGAAACCTCTATAATCCAATAGTCCATAGGTACGTAGCAAATTGGTCAGATTACAGAGGTTGTTGGAGTACGTATGAAGCGACTCTTAGTATGCCTATACGTACACGTATATGGTGACTGTTACTCAGAATACTAGAGAGAATGCTGGCGCATATAGAGGTGTCAGATTATAGAGATCTCACCGTTCATATACCGCATGCGTCTCAATTTCCGCATGGTTTTCACGGATTAGAAGCCACTTGCAAAATTTTACACCTGTAAAGATTAGATCGGGCTCTTGTGCCATGGCAAAACATGGCCGTCCACAAATATAAAACATAAAATTGCTAAAATAGAAGATCTGCAAAAGTTTCACCCTGCCAAAATTAAAGTGCATACGGTGTTAAGTTGTCAGAGTACTGTATTTTACTGGGTACAATTGGCAGCTTTGGTACCTAGATTTTATTGGTAAAATATGGGGTGCCATTTATGCATAGAATAGTTCATTATGGATGATGAAATGATAATGCTGTTCAAAACCATGGTGCAACTGATACTCCGTAAAATTCGGTACATGTTGGGAAAGTAAGCCTATTAATTGTCAAACCACAGTTTAGTGTAATTTCTATAATCTAACACTCTCGGACAACAAACCAGGCCAGGGCCACATTACAGAGGTTGCTGGATATTCAAGAAGTTCTTAGTATGGGCTACTATGCTGGCTGTACCTCACACTACAGTTGGACTGGGAAGAATGTTGGATTACACACGTTCCACTGCACGTACGTACGTACATACGTATTCCTCTGTGTAATGCGAAAAAGATGGCTCACTGTGCCAGCAGTATCACAGGGTACACCCTGTGCACTGGCCATGCATATGCACATACATACGTACGTTCACATGTTATCGCACACAAACACTCATCACATTCACATGCAAACACACCACAACCCATAGTGCACAGCGACAAAACTTCAGCAAACAGACACACAGTTGCTAACAGAATATGCCTGCTGATACGCACATGATTGGATGATACAGTATCACATATAGTACCATAAATACATACATTGAAACCTCTCCAATCCGACACCTCTTTAATCCAACATTCTCTCTAATCCGACCGTCTTACGAGGTACAGTCACCATATTAATAATATGCTAAGAGCCACCCCATAATCCGACAACCTCTGTAATCCGACACTATTGTCCTGCCCATAGAGTGTCGGACTATAGAGGTTCCACTGAACATGCACTCTCCACCAAAATTAATACATATGCATACATACGTACGTACATATACGTAAGTATGTACATATACGTACATACATACGTATGTGCACATACAAACATACATACATGCGTATAAAATATGAATATACAGTGTACAATGGAACACTGTACATGTAAACTATACGTACATATGTACCTGTAATGTAATGAGTTTGAGTATAGGATCCAGGAAATCACTGAAATGTGAATAACGGAAAACGTTTAAACTCGAATAGTATTCCACTGCAGTCTGGGAAGAGAAAGAGGGCAAGAGACAAAACAAAATTCAAAGAATTTCACTGAAATTCAGTATAACTTGCAACTACCATGGCACATTCTTCCCAAACACTCCTGATCCACACCCCTGATACTCACACACCAGATCCACACGCCTGATCCACACACCCCTGATCCACACATCCCTGATCCACACACCCCTGATCCACACACCCCTGATCCACACATCCCTGATCCACACACCCCTGATCAACACACCCCTGATCAACACCCCTGATCAATGTTCACCCCTGATTCCACACACCCCTGATCACCACTCATCCCTGATCACCACTCACCCCTGATCACCACTCACCCCTGATGACCACCACTCACCCCTGATGACCATCACTCACCCCTGATGATCACCACTCACCCCTGATGATCACCACTCACCCCTGATGACCACCACTCACCCCTGATGACCACCACTCACCCCTGATCACCACTCACCCCTGGTGACCACCACTCACCCCTGATGACCACCACTCACCACTGATGACCACCACTCACCCCTTACCACACACTCCACACCATCTAAGCTTTTCTCAGGCACCTGGTATCAATGAACCTTGATACTTACTCCTCAACACACACCATTCCCTATCACATACACACCCTCACCAGACACATTTGCACATACAGTGGAGCCTGCCTAATCCAGCACCTCTATAAACCGGCATTTGCCTAAACCGGCCAAGATTCTCTAGCACTGACCACTAGTTTTACCATACAAACTGACCTCTATAATCCAGCAACCTGCTAATCCAGCACTGTTTTACATTCCCCAATGGGTGCTGGATTATACAGGTTTCACTGTATATGTACAGACCCCTCAACACTCAACCCTCACACACATGCATACGTAAGTCTCAAGACTCGGTGCACACATGCACACACACACACACACACACACACACACACACACACACACACACACACACACACACACACACATAAACATACTACAAACACATACACAGAGAGAGAGCTGCAATTATTTCCTGGCATAAATAGTGTGTACATGCATAAGTATACTCACAATATAATACTTCTTTGTTGCCAAGTACAGGTCTCCATCTCCTTCGAATTTGCTTTTTTCTGTTTCCTTCTTCTTGGACATTCGACCAAATTTTACAAGTGCTTGTTTGTGCTCTGAATGTATGTAAATACAGCAAATACGTATAAAATGGTCAACAAAGACCTATGTGTAATGTTTAAGAACATACGTACATACATACGTACGTATGTGTGTACATGTGTTATACAGAATTCAAAAGGAACAATTTGTGGCTGCACAAATGTCCTAGCACTACCATTTGGAATCAGACAATATTAGCATCAAAAGGTTTACCATTTGTTTCAGAAAAATACACACGTGTACATGTACATACGTACATACATGCCACAACATACATACATCATACACATATTCAACCTGCTCAGATTCTGAGGGTACAAAGGTAGAGTTAAAGACCACAAACCTATCATATGGGAAACCTTGAGCTCTTGGTCTCACACATCTCCAACCCATCCCACCTCACCCCATCCCATCCCCATCCCACCTCACCCCATGCATGTGCACACACAAGTACAGCTCTACCTGCACTTATCCTACAATCAAATTACGTTATGTATCAGTATTCTCCCCATTACAGGGCCGGAGCAAGCTCTGTTCGACAGGTACGGCCATCAACATACTGAGAATTGAGATGGCTATAGTATTGTTCGCCTTGTTACATGCAACATCCTGGCCTGCATAGTATCACTGTATGTACTCATTGCTCTGTCCCTACTTCATGCAATACCATTTAAAGCACCTTGGATAGTAAGTACCTCAGATAGTGAGTACTTATTTTGCCTTACTTTAGTTAGGGATACTTGCTATAAAGTTGCGCAATGTCGTCATGGCGACTCAGGGCAACAGCTGGTAGGATTTAGAACCATTTCATTTTGTTGCTAATTCTGAACGAAATAGTCTAAAAAGATTATAGGTACTGCTATAATAAATAAAAAGAAGTTTTTGAAGGCTTGAAACCTTTGCTACCCTCAATAATCATGATCCTTAAGGCTTTATCAATTTCAAGGTAGGCTTGTGGCAAAAAGTGATACGGCCATGGCTGCTGTTATAACCAAGTTGTTGTTGTATCCAGGACATTTAGTACAGAGACCATTGAATCTGTTCCTGCCATGTGTGTTGTTGTAAAGAGTGTTGTAAACATGTTGTAAACAGTGACTTTCTAACCAAGTTTGACTGTAGTGCCCAAAACTGAGCCTGCAAGCAATTTGTGATGATGTACGTATGTATGTATGCGTGTATGTACGTATGCACATACATATTCAATACATATACGTATATGAAACAATTCCTGGGGAGAATACTATACAGTACAACCATAAGTAGTGGGGGTGGGGTGAAAGTCAATCTGGGATATTTAACCAATGATCGTGAGCACTTGTTTGTGTTCAAAATGCATACACAGGAAACATACAGTACATACGTACATACAATAGTCAACTGTGCACCAACCTAGTAACATAATGCTGAGAAAATACGTAAGCAGATACATACGTATATTGAATATACAGTGTTACCCCTTTTAAGAGACCACCTTTAGGGACATGTGAAAGGTGGTCTTTCAAAAGAAGTGGTCTCTGATAAGGCAGAGATTATTATGAGGCACATCCATACTTGTGGCCAGCAGAGCCGGTCTCACAAAAGGGGTAGTCTTTCACAAGGGTGGTCTCTCAAAGGGGGTACCACTGTACACCGCTATCCTTCTATATAATGAACCCTGGATATAACAACCCCAACAACTTTCTAATGTAGGATGACCAGCCCAATCTTACTCATTCAATGATATGCATACATACATACGTACATACATACGTATGCACAACCCCTACTGTACAATTTTGTTTTTATGTCATCCCTACACGTGGAGTACTACTGTACTCCACAACAGAGGGTAAAAGTAGAGCGGTAGTGCACCATGCAGTGCGGTAGTGCACCATGCAGAGCGGTAGTGCACCATGTAGAGCGGTAGTGCACCACGCAGAGCGGTAGTGCACCACGCAGAGCGGTAGTGCACCACGCAGAGCGGTAGTGCACCACGCAGAGCGGTAGTGCACGACGCAGAGCGGTAGTGCACCACACAGAGCGGTAGTGCACCATGCAGAGCGATAGTGCACCATGCAGAGCGGTAGTGCATCATGCAGAGCGGTAGTGCACCATGCAGAGCGGTAGTGCACCATGCAAAACTCACCATCAGCTGCAGTTTGGTAGGCCATTCTCTCTGACTGTAACCTTCCAATCTCACTGTTCACCCTCTCACAAAGTGGTTGCACAACATCCTGGTCTAACCTTGATGATAACTCATCAAACGCAACAGACACCTATTAAGAAATAGGGGCAAAGGAAGATCACAACAAGGTCCAGTATCACTACAAGGTCCACAGTATACATACATGCGTACATACTTAT
>CAUJGJ010000332.1:3330000-3332500 GCA_963170055.1 Halisarca cf. caerulea | reverse complement strand
ACGGCAATGCATTCATTAAAGACTACCTATACATAGATGATATTGGTATAACATTAGCATGTTAGTATACGTACATACGTACGTACCCACAGAATTTCATATATAGATCAGGTTTTTGTGGTTGCAGCATAGACACTCTATACAGTGAAATCTCTTTAATTAGAACCTTGATTTTCCGATAAAAAAGTTCTAATTATCCATAAGTTCTAATTAACCAGCCACATTTGTACTCTCTACATTAGGAACCGTACATTCATCAATGTTTGAATTAAGCCAGATATTCTAATTATCATGGTTCTAATTATCGAGATTTTACTGTATACATTATGTATAGTACATGTGGAATGCACTGGATTTTGCAGGGATAATTTAAATATTCACAATTTTTGGAGGTTGGAAGCCATCTGGAAAGTTATTCATACCCATGAAACTTTTGATCAGGCTGTTGTGCAATGAAAAAAACATGGTTGCCTGCAAACATAAAAGTGCAAAAATCACAAATTTAAGATCCACAAAAGTTACATCCTATGGCAATTTGAGTGTGTCTGTATTCCCGACATTGGCTTGTGTGGGATAAATTCAAGAATACACTAATAGATATGCATGTACGTATATACAAACACTGCATGTGCCTGTACAATCCGGGTGATAATGGTCACCAACAACACACAGCTTTGCAGCACCCTCACAGTACAACAGTGGATACATACGTAGCAACGTACGCACACATACTGTAGCACTTGCTTAGAGAGTGCACCAAAGGAAGACAAGTCAGTACTTCTTATCAGAGGTACCTGAACTATCAGGGCAGATTTACGTTTGTACTGTATGTATAGGAGGGGACAGAATGAGGAGCGCTTACTATCCAGGAGTACTCACTAACCCAGGTACTTATTATCCAGGAGTACTCACTAACCCAGGTACTTACTATCCAGGAGTACTCACTAACCCAGGTACTTACTATCCAGGAGTACTCACTAACTCAGGTACTTACTATCCAGGAGTACTCACTAACCCAGGTACTTACTATCCAGGAGTACTCACTGACCCAGGTACTTACTATCCAGGAGTACTCACTGACCCAGGTACTTACTCATTGAGCAAGTTCTACACATGCATATGCATGTCCATTCGTACCTTCTTACGTTCTTGCTTTCTAGCTTGTCTTTCTTTCTCTTTTAAGAAATATTCTCCACTAGCAAGCTCTTTATCAATCTAAAATGGAGAAAATACCTTACAAACTCTTCATCATTTGTACCCTAACCAGCATACGCACACACATGCACATGCACACGTGCGCGCGTGCACACACACACACACACACACACACACACACACACACACACACACATTCACAGGAATAGGTACTAAAAATAATTACACATACAGTACAGGTATGCACATACGTACATACATACGTATGTGCATACATACACATAATATACAGTAAAATCTCTTTTATTAGAACCTTGATTTTCCAGTAAAAAAGTTCTAATTATCCATAAGTTCTAATTAACCAACTACATATGTACTCCATACACTAGGAATGGTACATTCATCAATGCTTGAATTAAGCCAGATATTCTAATTATCATGTTTCTAATTATCGAGATTTCACTGTAATTATTGCTCCTAACCTTACATATTCCATGCAAAATATCCAGTATTTAAATCTACAAAAATGCACTACCAACCACACAGGACAGTCAGTATATGCAGTACAAATCTGCACTTGTAGTCACTGTAGTATTGTGCTCAATGCGACCAAGAAGCACACGCACATGCACATGCACATGCACATGCACACATATGTACGTACATACATACCTTGCTTTCTGCTTGTGGCGGAGGGAAAGGTGTGTACTCTTTCTCTTTCGCTGGTGTGGTTTTCTTCCTCTTAACGTTGCTTTTCTTGAATTTGGGGAGAAAGCGATCCCAAGATTCATGCTTCAACTCTGGATCCTTAGAGAGCTCCCTCTTGATCATCATTGTCTTGATGTTGTAAATGGGATGTACGTTCTTCATTGTGTCCTCCACCACCTTACGAGCCTGAACACAGAGTGTGATCATACAAATGTACAGTGTATGTACACACACACGCGCGGGCACGTGCATACACACACACACACACAGAGAGACACAAGGTATGTACATATGGTATGTACAATCAATACATATGTACATATTGTCATGCCACACATATATAATTACATATATACATATATTACATACATATGTAAGATTCAAACATTGGTTCATTTTTGTGTTATAGCACATCCTCTTACATTTTTGTTGGGGGGGGGGTCAAAAACGCTGTGAGAGGAACAAATATAGCCAAATTTAGACCCTGGGGTTTTATTTGGTTCCATTTTCAGGCTCCAGTTGGGGTGTGGGGGGGGGGGGGATCTGGCTTAATAGTACATATCGCATGCTACCTACGTACATACATGCAATATACTGTTGCAGATATTATGTACATACGTATGTACATACTGCTTCA
>CAUJGJ010000332.1:3315000-3327500 GCA_963170055.1 Halisarca cf. caerulea | reverse complement strand
AAGGTCATAATTACGCTTATGAAAGTATAAACAATGAACTATACAGAGCACAAGGTTCTGCAAGCTTGTTTTACGCACGCTTGTCTTTTCTGTATTTCTTGTTTGCTGGGACGCTCTCTTTCTCTCCTAATAATTAAAAAAAAGAATGAAACTAAAGCATAAATCATTAATGATTTTCCAAATGACCCATAATTACTCATAATTACTAGAACTCCTCCATGGTCTGGCTATACGTCCGTACCTGTCTCGCTTGATCTTGCACGCTTTGGTGAGGTGGCCATTTTACGCTTCCTAGATGATATTCATATCCTAACTCCACCCAAAGTCAATGAATCTAATTTCATCTTCTTAGGGGAGTTCCGAGTTTTGATCCTTCCCCCGGTTCACGAACAAGCCATAGATACTTCTGGACAAACCATGTTGAAGCAAATTCTGGAGGACATGTACGTGGACTCCGAGCTCCTTGAGATGCTCAACGAGGAACAAAAGGAGCTTCTGTTTCGAGAAATGAGAAAGGAACAGGTTCGCCGCTGGGAAGAGAGGGAAAAGAAAATGGAAATAATAGAAAGACAAAAGCCACCGAAAAAAACACCAGCAAAGGTATGGAATGCCTTGGTTCACTGCTAAGATGAAGCCACACTCTGCTGTGTTATATGGAAGCTTTTGATATTTCCTGAGGCTATGTCGTGACAAAATTTCACCATCGAAGCCTTACGAATATACTACGACAGCTTTCATGCAAGTGTATACGCTTCACTACTTATTACAGAGATACGTACGTGCATAGATAAGTGTTGGAACCGGGGGTGCTGGGGTGCAAAATAAGATGTCACTCTTTCAGGAAGATAGTGATTATACATTAACTATCAATGAAAGCCACATGTCAAATGGTATGTTTCAAGTGGTATCCTACAACTATGGTACGTATGTGTGGTAAACCGAATAGCATCTTAGAGCGCACACAGTGAGACCTTATTTGTCCACACCTCGGATACCCAGTTCCCTCACCTTCGCTGCTAGTTGTTATTGAAACAAATCTGTAATAATCCCACTGTGCACTATTAATGCTCCTGTCATGCAAAATTTGTTTCTATCAAAATCTGTTCCCACACGGGTACTTTTGAATACAAGCTTTATCCGTTGAGAGATTGGGGTTAGGGTTTAGTATTGATAAGCACCCAAGGGAACAGATTTTCGTGACACTCCCTCATTTCTCCAGCTCCCTAACTTTATCCACAATTTCTTTCAGAACAGATGAGTGTGTATAATTGAGGTCCAACTGTACATGCTCCGTGGACTGTTGATGGGGTGGAACTTTCTGCATATTTTTGCTGATATTGCTATCTGTTGTCACATACATTTTATGAGTTCGCTCATTTGTATCAGAACATTTCTGGAATGAAGTTATTGTGACCAGGGTAACAATAGAGGTAATCAACATCCAACATCATTAGTATTGAGTATACCCATCAAAGTATCCATGGTCATCCTATAGCTTGTGCATGGTCAAGCCAATGGCTTCTGTCTCTTGTGCAGTGAAACTTACGTAGTTATGTACCTCAAAGGGGACACAAAGTCAGTACTTGTTGTCAGGGGTATCTAATATCAGTTGGTTTATGTACATGAGGTACGTATACACAGGGACAGAATGAGGAGTACGTACTTACTATCCAGGAGTATGTACTAAACCAGGTACTGTACTTACAAGCAAGTTCCTCTGTACTAGTTAAATACGTAATATCAGGTTCGTCTAACCACTTATGCCTTTTTCAACTTCCAGAAAGGAAAATAGAAAAAACTTTTTTCTCATGATTAGAGATTAAAACTGGTCAACTATTGCTTAATGTACATAATATTAGTGACTTATATGTACGTATGTATTCTCATATCGGGAACTGCCACCCAGTTGCATTACAGTGAACTCTCATTAATCTGCCACAATTCATTTTGAAGAATATTGGCAGATTAATGAGTTTGGCGGATTATCCAAATCAAGTTGCAGTCTTTTGTAATAATTTATGCACAAAATTGATGGCGGATAAAGCGGTGGCAGATTAACGAGAATTCACTGAATTTGGTAGAAATTTAGTATAAGAATACTTTGTGACCTCTGTAACCCAACAACCGGATATTCCAACATTCTCTCTATACTGACCATATTCTAAGGTGTATACGTACATGCGATCTTCATATGAAAGTATGCCAAGAGTCTTTGGAGGATTCAATATAGCCTCTGTATTTAGACAATGTGTTTGCTAGTCACAAAGTGTCAGATTGTATGAAGAGGTTCCGTTGTGCTTCTGTGTCATTCCCAACATCATCCCTTTACGTACATACAGAGGTTCTGTATTCACAAAATTCTGGCCTATTGTCCATTTTGGCATATTATCCAATTTGCCATATATAGTAATACTAAATTATAACAGTTATGATATTGTTTACAAAGAATTGTGGCATATTAAGCTTTTTGGCATACTAAGTGATGGTATATTAACCGTTTGTCGCTGTATAGGAAATACATTGACTGTAATAACCATTTCTGTGTATTGTGTATGTTGTCCAGATTGGCTTTCACACTGCCAAAGATGGCAAGGAGTGGGTGTGGGTATTGGGAGAGGCAGAAGGAGACCTGCCGTACGAGGACCTGGTCAGAAAGAACAACAGGAAGAAGGCAGATATGCAAAGTACGTGAACAGCATACTATTATGTGCCCACTAGTTTTCAAGGGACTTTGTTTGTTTGTTTTTTTTTTCACAAATTTCACAGACAAGATCACAAATGACCTTGCATTTACGTACGTATGTTTGGCCGTGTACTTACATACATAGCCTATTTATTTAATACGTACATAGTAGGGACTGGTCCACTCACCACTATAAAATTACAAATTGCAATCAACGCTATAATTTGCAAAATATGTACATGTTCCACAACAATTGGTTTCCTTAGGGTAGTTTTTCATCTCATAACATGTGACAATGGGACAAACAAGTGTGACTGGTGTGTTCCATTCTCAAATGTTGTGTTATATGTACATACGTATACCTACGTACATACGTACGTATGTACATACGCATATAGTAGACCCTCTATACAATGTAGTATGGAATATTTTTGTTTATTTATTGTTATGTTGTATGCAGACTGTCTGAATGTGATGGGTTGGGTTATGCTCTTCGGTTGTTGATCGTCTAGTAGTTTGTGTCTTAAAGTTTACACACTGTTTAAAACTAAGAAATTTAGGGTGTGGCTTACACTGTACTTGTATGTAACCTATACGCAGGCAAATACATTAATTCTGTGTTCCTGTGTTGACAGAAATTGTTCCCAAAGGCAAGTATGGTGAACACAGAGATGGTAGCATCAATGGACAACCGAAGAGAAGTGACTCACCAGTGAAGGGGGACAGTGAATATGAGGATGTGTTTCTCGAAGTAAGAATTTGTGTATGGACAGTGAAGTGCACCATACACATACGTACGCCTGTGTTTCCCCCAGTAAATCTGGAGCGGGGTGCAGCACCTTGTTGCTTTTCTAGCAACAAATTTTAAAAACGGCTGAATAATCCTTGTGATGCTGAAAACTCTTTTGCCAGGAGTGTAATACTACAGAATTACAAAATTCTATGTACTCTAACATCTTTCCCTTCATAAAGAACATAAGGATACAGTAAACAGATGACAATGGATTGTCTGGACCCCCTGGCACCCTGCTGCAATTTCTTTTTGTGGGAAATAATACTGGCACACATATAGCTAAAAATGTGTTTGCGGAATATTGAATTGTGTACAGTGAAACTTGCTTAATACGTACTTCAAAGGGGACATAAAGTCAGTACATATTGTTAGAGAAACTTACTATCAGGTTTGGTTCATGTACGTACCTACATGGGGTTTACACAAGCGCAGAATGAGGAATACTTACTACCCCTGTATTTACTGTACTAAGCGAGTTCCACTGTAGTTTGCGGATTTTCTGTGCATTTACAATCATGACATAAGTTCGTCATTTTACACTCATGATACTGTACATATGTGCATTGGGTTTTAGTTGCAATGGTAACGTGAAGCCTCTGTAATCGGACACTCAATGAAAAAAGGCCCAGGGTTCTGCGCAGGTAGTCAATCAATTCACAGCTTACATACGTTGGAAGACCTACTTTCAAGGTAATAAGACTAAACATGAGGCTAATGAAGTATTTCCATCACGAAAAATTGGTTTGGAGAAAATACTTGATTACTGTGAGTTCAAATCCTCTGGTCTCTGATAAGTTAAAGGTAGTTGGCCATGAATTTGCTGGTTGGACCCGCCCACCTCTGACCAGTGTAGGCAGAACCCTGAAGGTCAGATTAGGATCGAGGTTGTCGGATTATGGAGTGGTTCTTACCATACTTTAATATGGGGATGCTACCTCATAAGATGGTCAGATGAGAGAGAATGTTGGATTATAGAGGAGTCAGATTGTAACATGCAATTGAAAACCTACTGATGATCTGAATTGTTACCAACCAATGTTGAGTATGTGACACACACACACACACAAGCACGCACGCACGCATGCACGCGCACACACACACACACACACACACACACACACACACACACACACATACACACACACACACACACACACACACACACACACACACACGCACGCACACGCACACACACACACACACACACACACACACACATACACACACACAAACTTCCTAAAGGGGGGCTCAGGGGGCAAAATTGTATATTGGTGAAGTAAAGGGGCAAACCATAGACACTGTAAACTTCATAGCATCTATGGGCAAACTATGGTAGATTAGGGGTCCGTGGGTTGCAGGGGAGAATGAAGAAGATCAGCAGGAGGGTAACCCCCCCCCTCCCTCAGCAACCCTGCATGCATGCATAGTATAATACATTCATACGTATGTATATATGTACATGTACGTGTATGTGCATATAATGTGGCATATAATATGTAGATTTTAGTAAGAATATTTGTTATGAGCTGTATTGCGGGCACTCTAAGTACATTATAGATACTCTAGCCTACTGTATGTTGTGTAGGTTAGAGTATCTATGCATGCATACTTTCAGTACATGGATACACTCGCCTTTGCATATTATACTCTAATGTACATGCAAACATAAATAAAGTGTTTGTGTTTAGGATGAATGGAAGCTGCGAGAACAGAAAGCAAAACGGATGGAGAGGGTAAGGAAGAACTCCTTCACGAGAGCTGCGGGGAATCACCATGTCAGGATTGGTGATGTTCTTAATACACTTTCTGAGGAGAAACAGAGCACGATCACAATGCGACTCACTCAACGAAGAATGTCCATTCAAGCCAGCAAAAAGCCAACGTGAGCACTGCCATAGTCTACTCTGTCCACGCATGGTTTCACCTAATTTAGTAAATCAACTCAAGTTGTGTCAACTACGTACGTCCAGTTTTGCTTGCCGATTTTCAACTATTACATTCCACTACTACGTACATTCAACCACTACATTCAACCACTACATTCAACCACTACATTCAACCACTACATTCAACCACTACATTCAACTAGTACATTCAACTAGTACATTCAACTAGTACATTCAACCTGCACATTCGACAATAAAAAATCCTATATTACTACTAATAAGACAGTCCGGGTATAAACAAGAAGACTGTGTAGTTGAACACGTAAAACACAGAGCAGGCTCTTATCATACTTGCACAAGTTGTAGCCTTATATAAGGAGAAGGGGTAGAATAGAAGTTACAGCTGATAAGAAGTGATTAGATGTAGTGAATTTTGATGGCCTTATCAAAACCTTGTGGCTGCAATTGCTTAGACTTTATTTTATGGGGAAATCCCCCAGAGGCTTGGACAAAATAGTTGGCTTGTAACTGGTCCAGTTGTTTTTCATCCCCAAATCATTGTGGTTAGGTAGTTTCCACAGTTATATGTGTCAGCAGTACTTTAATGGCACAGCTCTTTTTACACTGATTCCAGAGCAAAACCTCCAGAAAAGGTTGACCCAAAGAAGTACCCTGCTGTGGAGTTTGTGTCTGCCTTGTCCATTCGTGGAACCAAACCTTCCGGTCGTCACCTCACCAAGCAATGGTTCAAGGAGATTGAGAGGCCCAAGGGAGTGGGTCAAAATGTTGATGGAAGTGTGGCTGAGTGGTTTCATGGTGAGTGGTCCTGTGTGTATGTGTGTGTGTGTGTGTGTGTGTGTGTGTGTGTGTGTGTGTGTGTGTGTGTGTGTTATGTATAATATGTACGTACGTATATTATGGTACGTACATATATGTGTATATATTGTATTTCCCTCTCTTGTGCAATGTACGTAGGTGTCATTGCCAGGGACGAAGCTGAGGATTTGTTGAAAGGGATGGGACCTGGCTCGTACATGGTGAGGGTCAGTGATAAGATATGGGGCTACGTCCTCTCTCTGAAGTCGGACGCAGGTATAAAGCACTTCCGGATTGACGCAAGTTATGGAACTTACCAGATGGTTGATGATGGTCTAGGTGGTCCTGTTCATTCCTCACTCATTGGACTACTCATGTACTATCGACAATCAGGTCATGGGCAGATTCTGAAGGCCCCTTGCCCACAAAGAGACCCTCGGAATCCAGACTACGAAGACCTAATGGATGACGACCTTTGCGACAACACTACGACCTATCTGTGACATTGTGCATGCAAGCAGCATCATTATTCACTTACATGTTTATGGCATTTTTAACAGCTATATATCTGAAATTGAGTTTTCTGTATCGTGCAGCTATAATACATGTATACATAGTTCATGATCATCAGCATTTTGTATCCCACTGTCTTTTGATGACTTGCACAACATACTTCAAATTATTGAATCGTATCCGATCCCATGTGTATTAGCTCAATCATTTTATGCTTCAAGTGGACTAGGAGCTATGGAATCATGCCACATGGCATAATTCTGACTCATCAAATTAGTTTTCTTTTGAGTGTCTATGTGTGCCATTCAAATGTACAATACAAAAGTCAGCATACACAAAATGCTTATTTGATATACTATATATACGTAGGTCACACGCATGCATGCAATATTATTCAAATTTTAAGTCAATGTTCTATAATTACGTACAGTAGTACCCCTTTTGAAAGACTACCCCTTTTGTCAGACTGCATATTATGGCTTTGGTGGTCACAAATGCCCCGACCGGCTGGGCCAGGCCAGCCATAAAATTAATCTCCCCCTCACCAGAGACTATTATACCTCTTTTGAAAGACTACCTATATTTACGGTCCTTTCACATGTCCCTAAGGGTGGTCTCAAAGGGGTTCTATAGAGCTATGCTATATTGCATGTATGTGGACTGGCCGGAGAAGGAGAATTATATAAGGTACAGAATTTATAATATAATCAATATCTAATTATTATAATTGAACGAATTATAGTATATAATGATATAATTATATACATGATCATGAATTCTTGCACAGTGACTATACATATAGGAACAAGTTAATTGGATAATATTTTCTATAGTTACAGCTATATAGTTCCTGCACCTTAATTCTCCCCCACACATGCATGCACATGCATGTATATAAGCTGTTGTTATGAACCCTAGATAGAAATTGAATATATTGAATTTTGCTATCAGGGTACGTATACATACTCGTCAATGCTAATTTGAACACTGTCATGATCTGATTCAATGCTATAGTCTCAAAACCATGCAGAATCTATAATTTCACTAGCGTGGCAGGCACTGCTGTGATGACGTCACGACATGTCACGAGAAGTGCATGAGCCTGGTCAATACCTAGTATAGCTGATTCCTGTGCAATGCCATCATGATACTCCAATGTGTGTATAATATTATACACTATAGTATGTGTATGTCCAGCATGTACTATACATACTCTGGGAAGAGCTGCTTGTATACGTATACACTGTGAACTGCGAGCATGTATTATATAATTATGAAAAAAGAGTTGTTTGTGATCTATGAGCCTGCCTGCATGTGCCAAATCCTTTATTATGAATTTGTGCATTACATACAGCCATGAAAGTATACATATAAGACTATTTAATAGACGTACACACATTTATTGATTCACACTAATATAATAACTGCATACAAGGCATATTAATTTTCGGGCTTATATAGTAATTATTATAGTACTAGGCCTATAAATACTCTGGCAGATTAACCCTATACAGTAGCTCGATCAACCTTATAATTTTGATATAATGGTACAGTTTAGCAAATTAAATTAATTAGAAAAATGGCAATTATTATACTGGACCAGTATGCCCTCGTTCAATCTTTCGGACCGTCACTTGGGGTGGATCTTCTTGGGGTGGCAGCAATGGATGGGGAGAGGATTTGCAGCACATTGGGGTGGTTGCGTGCGGGTGAAGACGTTCGTGCCAATGTTAGTGGCAGACCACAGATCATCTGAACTCTTTTGAGTCGTCAGCAACCAAGTCGTACTGATAGTCGACTCCTTGTCCACCTTGATTCTCTGTCCTGACCAAGCGGTGGTGGAGTTAGTGTTTTCGCCGGGTGGTTTCTGAGACCACTGGACGACAAATGAAACCGTTCCCTTCGACTCATCCCCGGAGATATCGTACGTGCCCACCAAAGGGAAAATTTTATCCGGAGGCACGTTGCCAACGGCCGTCTGGTAGGTTCCCTGCAGGGTTCCCTCCTTGTCGGTTTGGCTATTGATCCTCATTTCTGAGCACAGTTCGTTGTACCATACTCCAGCGAGAGACTCGGTCACTAGAGAAAAACATAGATTGAAGCGAGAACAACTAGTCTAAGACTTAAAGCTGGTAGCATAGACCTCTATACTTATGCGGAACCTGTATAATGCGGGCACCTTGAGTGCCACGAAAACTTTAGATACTCTAACCTACGTACGAGTGTTCTGATTTTTCAGGGTTATATTAGAATGTGTGTGAGAAATAGGGACTATAACCTATAATGTCAAGTTAATACAGGTGTCCAGATTTCCATGTGCAGAATAGCAGGTTTCACTGTGGTATAACACGGATGCATACCTTGAAATGACTTGGCCATCCTTAGTCTACACCTAACAATTGTAAAATTGTGTAAAACTTGGATTTAACTACTCCCTTCAATCTTGCAGAATAGTAAAATTCATTTATTAATCAAATTAAGGCTGTGGTTGTGTACGTGGTATATTATAGTATTATTGTTACATGTTCATAATAATACGTGCATATACAATAGCATTATTGTGCACACACACACACACACACACACACACACACACACACACACACACACACACACACACACATGCATATGTGCACACACATGTACACACATGCACATGTGTACACATACACACGTGGGCACACGCACACACATACATGCACACATGTACATGTACACATACATGCACACATGCATGCACACACACACACACATACACGTGTACATGTGCACATGCACACACGTGTACACGTAGACACATACATGCACACACATAATATACAAACACACACACATGCACACACACACACACACACACACACACACACACACACATGCACACACACACACACACACACACACGCTTGCACACACACATGCAAACATGCATGCATAAACACACACACACACATGCACGCACACACACACACACACACACACACACAACACACACGCGCAAACATGCATGCACATATGCACACACACATATACAAACACACCAACATGTACACACACACACACACACACACACACACTTGTACACACACACGTACACATGCATGCACACACAAACACGTACACATGCATGCACACACACACACACACAACACACACACGCAAACATGCATGCACATATGCACACACACATATACAAACACACCAACATGTACACACACACACACACACACACACACACACACACACACACACACACACACACTTGTACACACACACGTACACATGCATGCACACACAAACACGTACACATGCATGCACACACACACACACAACACACACACGCAAACATGCATGCACATATGCACACACGCATATATACGTGCACACATGTAGCGAAATGTATTATAATACAAAATTGCGTTATAATTAAATAATACGAACATACAATTAACTTTGTTTAAAAAAATGAAATCAAAAGCAAATACTTGACAGATTAGACTTTGAAAGGAGTCATTCAATCACTACAAGGAATTTCTTGAAAGACAATTCACAATCCAACCAGAGACAATTCTTAATCCGACCAGAGCCAATTCACAATCCAACCAGAGATTCAATGTTTCTGAAGGCACTTCGTGACAAGGGGAGTTCATACTGTTGACCAAAACCAATCTTTGTACACTGTAGAGATAACACCAAGGGGCAAACACGTACAGTACTGCCAGTACACATACGTACATGAAACCTCTGTAATAAGGACACCATTGGGACCAAAGTAAGCTGTCCTGTTTATGGAGGTGTCCATATTTCAAATGGGACAGAGCAATGGTGTCCTGTTTAAGGAGGTTTCTGCATTTCAGAGGTGTCCTCTGATAGAGGTTTTACTGTAAAGCAATACACAAGTGTAATTAATTGATATCACCAATTAATTGTCACTTACCATAACCATTAGTGGTGCTAATGGTGATGGTGCCGTTAATCATAAATGTTGATAGTGACAATGGCAGTGGTGCTAATGGTGATGGTGACTCTGGTGCTAATAGTGATGGTGATGGTGCTGTTAATGGTGATAGTGACAATGGCAGTAGTGCTAATGGTGATGCTGATGGTGACAGTGGCAGTGGTGCTAATGGTGATGGTGACTCAGGTGCTAATGGTGATGGTGATGGTGATGATGGCAGTGGTGCTAATGGTGATGGTGGCAGATACAAATAGCAAAATCTACAAATTTGGTCATACAGTGAAACCTCTATAAGGACAACATGGGGACCACAGTAGTAGTGCAGGGTTAGAAATAAACGTCAGCATTCAGACATTGTCTGACCATTTTGGCATTTTGTCCGACCCAAAAAGGTTTGGGTCAGACATTTGACTGAACACTACCTAAATACTCATCTGATATGCACACTGTGAAGTTACCAAATCATTTGTACTGAGAATATCTACTTATGCTTTCGCTATTTGATGCACATCTGCTGTGGCACATATGTGCTTCTCCAAAATATGTCTGAGTAAAAATGAAATCGTCTGTCCCAAAATGACAATTCCCATGCATTTGTCCGCCCACCATTTGTTCCTTATTCCTAACACTGGTAGTGTGAACTATGTACATAGTATGACACCAGAGTAGAGGCCTCACTGTGCACACTAGTATGACACCAGAGTAGAGGCCTCACTGTGCACACTGGTAACAGATGAGTCCAGCCAGCTGTGACCCATGTTTGTATGCTAGCGTATGAAACATATAAACATGGGTCACAGCTGGCTGGACTGGTAATAGATACGAAAACACTGCAAACCCACAACATACAGTGTGTCTGCTTTGGTTCACAGGGGCAATGGGAAAAGTTGTTGATCCTGAAATTCTACTCCTATGGTAAAATCCCAGTTCCTTGTTCACGTTCTTCCTAAACAGCTGACCTAAGCGGACAAGATGTCCTTCCGTTGTGAAGACATACTCGGAGGACATCTTGTTGATGATATTGTCATGATCAAAGAGCTGCAAGTGAACAGAGAAAGAAAACACACCTAACTTCATGTCATCTGACATACGTATACATTTTACAGTAGTACAGACAATATGAATGTACAGCACACAGTGCAGCATTGCAAACTCTCCTCGGGGGTAGGTGTAAGTGAACCAAGATTGTGTGAAGCATGGTAAACTAGTTCCACATTAGGTAAATATAATGAGCTGGGGGGGGGGGGGGGGGGGGGGGGGGGGAGAGGGCCCCTTCTTCCCCTTTTGAATATACCCTGGCACATACAACAAAAGAACACAAAATACACACAGTGACAACGAAATGCACACAGTGACAACAAAATGTTCTTCAGTGGATATTCCTTGGATCAGCAAGCTTCTATTTGTACAGAAACACGAAGAACAGGATTTGACAACACATCTCCTTGGGAGCGAGTTGCTGGCTACTGAGTGTGGGTTTAGGAAGGTTTCTGCACACAATATTTCATCTCAACATACACACAAAAGTACAGAGAACCTCCAAATAAGGACACAGTATAATAAACCTCTCTACAAAGGACATGGCTTAAGGTCCCAGTATAATTCCTATAATACTTTAGAACCTCCCAATGAGGAAAACCTCTCTACAAAGAAGAAATCAGATGAATTTATATCGTCTCCAAAGTGTCCTATATTCGGAGGTTCCCCTGTACATCACAGTCATACGTACATACAGTCGCTGGCAAAGTGTCCTTTATTCGGAGGTTCCCCTGTACATCACAGTCATACATACATATGTACAACACACCACAGATGTACAACAGTGACAACTCACCAGATAAAGGTACTTGCATG
>CAUJGJ010000332.1:3275000-3310000 GCA_963170055.1 Halisarca cf. caerulea | reverse complement strand
CTGGTTTAGTACATACTCCTGGATAGTAAGTACTCCTCATTCTGTCCCTGTGTATACCTCATGTACATAAACCAACTCTGATAGTAAGTACCTGGTTTAGTACATACTCCTGGATAGTAAGTACTCCTCATTCTGTCCCTGAGTACACCTCATGTACATAAACCAACCCTGATAGTAAGTATCTGGTTTAGTACATACTCCTGGATAGTAAGTACTCCTCATTCTGTCCCTGAGTATACCTCATGTACATAAACCAACCCTGATAGTAAGTACCTGGTTTAGTACATACTCCTGAATAGTAAGTACTCCTCATTCTGTCCCTGTGTATACCTCATGTACATAAACCAACCCTGGAAGCAAGTACCTCTGATAATAAGTACTGAGTATTTGGTCCCTGTAAGGTACATGTACGTACATGCTAAGCAAGGTTCACTGTAATGTTCTGGTGTAGCAGCTATGGGATAGAAACGACACAAGCCTCGAACCTACAGGAGTACAACCTCTATACAAGGGACAAAATAATCTAAAATAGGTAAGTCTAGCTGTACATACGTACGTGGATTATCCACAACTATGTGAAAATCACTTTTTAAATGAATAACTCATTGACCATATGATTTTGTACATATCATCAATCAGACACTATTTTCATACTCATGCACCAATAATCTTATCTCATTATAGATTGAATTTATTCCATTCACTAATGTCTCTCTCACTAAATTTATAATTTTTGCTCATCTATTCATTCTATTATCATTTCATCATAATGCAAATCTCGAACTCTTTTTGTTGAATCTTTGTACACCCCCTTTGCTGTTTTTGTCCCTTTTCTTTTCTGGGTGCCACAAACAGTAGCCTCTGGCAAAAGGTTCCCCAGGTTAAATAAGAATACCCTATACCCTATAATCGCAGAGTAGGATAAGGTACATGCCCCTTCTCACGGTGATACAGGCTAGAATAAGTCCCTTGTAGACATACCCACTCCTCCACGACCATGAGATAAAAATGAAGGGCAGGGTCGGCGACGCCAGACTAGGTAGCAACAGCAGAAGGGGCATTGGAGCATTAGTCCACCAACACATGGAACGAAGGGTGCCTACACACAAATTAAGGTAAAGGGGGGTAATTTGGAACACGCTGGTAATTTGGAACAGGACCTGTAACTTTCGTTGTGGTTAAGTTACCCAACCATCCTTGCTACTGCCAAACTCCCCTGTGGCCTGTGGGGACAATACAGACGAGAAATAATGGATGTAACTCGTGCTTGACACTGCTTTTGGCTTGACTGTTCCAAATTATCCGCTGTTTCAAATTACTCGACTTTAGCTTACTTTGCAGTTGCAATTCACAATAACACCACGTACATCTATTACATCCTTCAGCGAACCAGTACATGCGCGCTTCACCCAGTACATGTGCGTGCGTGCAGTACATAGAGACGTACAGATTTCGAAAGAGGAACAACTCACGGGTTATCCCAGTCGTGCCCTCGCCCAGTACAATAAATGGGATTCAATTCATCTTTAGGAAAGGCGTACTGAAGGTAACTATTGTATCCGAAGTAGAACATCTGTCTGGTTTGTTCCCTCATCTCTATTCGCTTCTCCTCGCTGAAAGGTTTGTGTTCAAGTGACGAAAAGGGTCCCCTACTGTATCCGTAAGACGACAAGTACAATAGGAGCATCGGAAATAAGTGATTGAAGATGTACTGGACCATTATTATTCCTCCCCATAAGCATCCAACACGAAATACACTAGAAAACATTAAAATATTTCTTGTACATTGAATGACTACGCCAAGAGGAAGCCATTTATATCACATAAAACAAAATTCCCACAAAACCCGCGGGAACGGGGAGCTACCCCCCGTGTTTTCAAGCAGTGCTAAGGAGTTCTTTAGGATCAATTTGCCCCATGACGAGGTTGCTGTCGCGCAGAACCTTTTCGTTTTTGGCCAAATCCTTCTCTATCTCTTCAGTGCGCCCCTCTTTCTGCTTCTTAATACTGCTTGTGGTACTGGTACGCTTGGAGATTTCTGTCCTCTGTGATTCAGGCCGAGATGTTTGTGCATTCTTTCCTGAGTACTTGCTAGAAGCTGAAGATGTTGGTCTTGAATTTACCTGTTCCATCTGGGACTGTGCTGTACCAGACCTGACAGATGCAAGACGGGACTCTTGTTCCGCAGATGATGATGGTCGCAAGGGTGTCTTGTCGCCTTGAGACTGCCTTGTTCCTGGTTTGGAAGAAGAATCAGACATGGGCCTTGATGGAGTACACACTGAACCCTTGTTACTCTCAGTAGTGTTGGGACGAGAGGAGCATGTTGTAACGGGCCGGCTATCAAGAACGGGGGTCGGGGAAGCAGTCGGTGGTCTAGAGGCTACACTCTGTGAAGTACTTGGTCTGGACTTCATGGACTCAACAGTAGGAGGCCGTGACCCCATAGCAGACTGCCTTTGTGATTCACCTGTTGCAGACCTGGAAACAGAAGACTGAGATCTAGGGGTGGCTTCAAGTTCTTCCTCTTTTGATTTCTGCTTAGAAACCACTGTGGAAGATGTAGTTGGTCTGGACTGTTCAACTTCCGCTCTCTGACTCTGTCTACTGGGAGGTCTTGACTGCTCTTGGTCCTGCTCCATAGGCTGGCTCTGGGAGAAAACACAACAAATAACATCAGTGAGCAACCATGTGATCTCCTGGACACAAGCTGGCATGCACATTCTCACTGGGATAGACCCACCAAATAATAGGGACAATAATCTTGGGGTAGCATTCTCATAAAAGACTAACTTTAGTGCAACCCCTTTTATGCACTGGACGAGGCACTGGACATGGATGAAAATAGTTTGATTCAATTCAACGTATGCTATATTCTGCATACGTACATTGTCAGTGGTAGAAATATTGGTCAACATTCAGGCCCCGTTTACACGTATCCAGATACCCTTGTAAACGTATACTTTTCAATGCGTTTACACAGACTATTTACACGAAAACGTCGAAAACGTATAGCAAATGTGGATACTTCGTAAACGGATACCTAAGTGGATACTCTATAAACGCATATATCGATCGTTTTCGTGTAAACAAGTTGTAAACGCATTGAAAAGTATACGTTTATAAAGTTATCCGGATACGTGTAAATGAGGCCTCAGACATTGTCCGACCCCAAAAATTTGAGTCGGATATTTGACTGAGCACTACCTAATTGCTCATTTGATACACAAACACAGTGATGTTACAAAGTCATCTATACGTCAAAAACACGTCCGAGCAAAGCTGAAATTGTCTGACCCAAAAGACATTAATAGAACATTTGTCCATCCACCACTTGCTCCTATTTCTAACACTGCATGTACAAGTGGAGGATGATAGAGTCCAATGCAGTGTAAGAGTTATAGTCTTTTTACAATGTTTGAAAGATTCAGTAGCATTGCTTGTTCAGTGAAGTTAAAGGAGTTAGGAGAAGGCAAATTATCTTTCACTGGCAAGTATTTTGCACTGAATTGTAATCAGAGGTAAATTTTCAGTGGCTTGGCTTAAAGAGGGAGTGCAGTTGATAGTGCAAATACATGACCCGTGCTTACTTCTTCCATTTTTCTTTTAGCCTCAAAAGCCCTGTCAAGGATACGCTGTCGCCGTAAAGCCTCGTTGTGATAAGCCGCTGCCATCTTCTCTGTTGTGCGCACACCCACCTTTAGGCAGCTTGGTAACCATGACGTCACATGACGCTTGCACGTGACGTACCGAGAAAGACGAAGATGGCTCCGAGGAGACGTAAGCCACTACCGTAGGAATTCCCATTGATTCTCAACATTTACCTCTATTTTTCTTTCTTAGGTCGAAGAAATCAAGAAGATGATACTATGGTGGAGCGAGGCTGTCTAAAATGCTGCGAAGCGTGCCGATGCAGCCCTCTAACCTGTTGCATGATATTTTGTGAGTGGAGCCTTTCCGTCTAGGCAGTAGAGTAGCCACATGCTTTTTATACGGCCCAAATCAAGCTATTAGCGTAAATTCCACTATTGGAATGGGTTGATTTCTACTTTTCTCTTATATTGGCAAAATTGCACTTATCTGCCACACAATAAAATAGAAGCTAAGTAATTGCGATAGGTTTGTGTTTTAGGCTAGTTTTGGTAGTCAGCGTCTGAATTACCTTTGCCGCCTAACGCCTTCAGAATTCTTGCCCGACGGTTGTTACATGTACACGTATAGTGTACATAGCTAACCAGACGCCGCTACTCTGCGTATAGAGTGTTTGGTCTCTGACCTTCTAGACTTTGTACGTGTTGTGTGTGTGTTAAATATATGCGCAGTATATACACGATTACATTCATTTGATGTGGTTGAGCCCCACTTCTCCATGGCCACAGAATATGTGCATGTATGTGTGAACTTATCTGGTCATTAGTCAAACCGGTGGATTGTCTCCAGTTTATGACATCCTTGTGGATATGGGATGTTGCTTAAAGTTGTTTCCAATCTTGCCTCCCCCCCCCCCCCCCCACACACACACCCAAATGTATTATTTGTATTCAATTTCCTTGCTCTTTTTCATGTTCTACATCAATGTTCATATGCAATAGAACCATTGTGTACTGATACTCAGTATAGTCACTGTGTATAGTGAGGGTAGGGTTGGATAGGAAAGATGATTCATTTGGTGGGCATCTTTTGCTATACTAGGTGTTATACTTGGCACCTGGGGGGGGGGGAGAATTGGCCTAAGAATAAACCTGAAGTAAATATATATATATATTGTAATGGTGTCGAAAGTGACAAATAGAAAACGCATGCTTACCACAATGTCTTTGTGTGGCCATGCATGTTAATGCTGTACATTGAATCGACTTTAGTGAAGCAGCTCCTGTCTGTGGCTTTTCAGGATTTCATTTTGTTTGTTTTTTCTGTTGTTTCCAAGAGTATTATTATTACATTCTTTTTCTGTAGCTGTTGGTGGTTTAGTAGCAGCGACCGTACTCCTATGGTTTGTTGCAGCCATCTTAAAGGGAATTGCACCCATGGTTGATCCTTGCCAAGAAATTCTTGCAAGTAGAAACATCTTTTTCACTTTTCCGGAATACCTGGGACTGGCGGGAGTTCTTGTGTTGGCGTTGTTTGCTGGAATCTTGTCCTGTGGGTTCTTTGCCTTTGGATGCACAACCTCAAGCCTCCCGGGGGCTGTTAGAGCAGTATCCGGCGTATGTGTGATTATTCCGATATTTGTTCTTCTGTTCTATCTGGGATGGACGGCCTTCGGGACCCTGATGGTTGTCTACTGTCCACGATATGCCAGTGCTATTGTTTTCGTGGCGGTCCTTTATGCGTATGGTCTCATACTGCTCCTCTGTGGAACAATAGCTTTTGTCATTGCCATTAAGAAACTCGGAAAAGTTGCCGATGAAAAATTATCCGTAGCACTCAAGAATTAATTTTTGTAAGATTATTACTGTGTGCATATGAGCTATTTTGGCGTTAGTGATTTTCATGCAATTCCTGTACCAATTCTCGTCACTCCATAGATGTTTTTGTTCTTATGGAAATTAATAATCTGTATTTATCCCAACTACGTATCAAATTGTAGCTAGAAACTCACAACATATTGTAGACTTTTGTCATCATTGGTCATGTATCACTCATGTGTACTTGCATAGTATTACATACCTAATTATTATTGTCCACATATACAAATAGTTACAGTATTTCATGTACTAATGTACTAATGTACATACAATAGGTTCATGGTACGTATATGTATGTACATACATATATACTGACTCGTAATCTGCCCACACATCCAACATACGTAAATATGTGCATACATATACATACATCCATACACACGTGACGTACAGTATATAGTTTATATATAATATATACTCATATTCAATGGCGTGTCTGAACTATATACGCATGCATGCTTAAATTACTGCACATGTGATAAGCAAGATTGTGTATACATATATACATTATAATATAAAAGGCTGCAAAGCTATAGTGCCATGTACCAGTGTTTTATATGGTACCACCTTGCATGGATAATATAATATATATTGCACTTTAAATCATTGTGAAGTTTTAGATCAATTCTGTAATGAACTTGCACTAGCTAATTAAAACAAATAGTGTCATGAATATATAATTATTGTATTTTGCAAATAAGGGGATTCATTTCAACCATATATGCCAGCAATACTATAGCGATCTGGTTACAGTGGATTCTCGTTATAATCTGCCACCACTTTATCCGCCATCAATTTTGCGCATGAATTATTACAACTGCTATATATTAATTTGTCGAACTCATTAATCCACCAATATTCTTCAGAACGAATTGTGGTGGATTACAATGAGAATTCACTGTAGATGCATGTAATCTGTACCTACAATATATACCTGTAATGCATGTGAGCAATATAACCACCAAATTAATTAATTAATCTTTACAACAAGGTAAAGTTCAAATAGACAAATATGTAATAGTTATTATTGTTCAAATAGACAAAATATGTACAATATTGTTTAGATGGAAAATCTTCCTTCTGTGACAGCTAGTGGTATACTGTCACAGACCTTGCTTGCATGATGGCGGCTGGATCGGGCTCCACGAAGGCACATAATTGCGGATCTCATCAATGAGAAGCTGATTTGGCATCTGATCAATCCCATTGTTGTGGCATACTTGGCCTGTCGTTTGTTTGCCAGGAGAGAAGCCAATCTAGCAAAGAAAGTCTTCGCAAGCCTTCCCATGCCCCCAGAGGTACTAAACACAAGTGGAGTGAAAGTGCCGTGCTCAATCTCCAAGATTCTTTGTTCATAGCAGCGCTTCTTCTTCTTTTCTTCTCGTTTGTAGCAGGATTCAAGAGTTGTCCGTCGATTTGACTGTGCGTTAGGGTTAAATACCTTAATGTCAAAAAATGCACATTGACGGTTGGATCCCCAAAATCCTCTTGCTTTGATGTCTGATCTGGCATGCTCTTCACGATTGGCAGTTGCATAGTCAAGGTTTTCTCCTTCCAACGGTTGCAGCAGGGGTTCAATGGAGACATCATGACACACTTCAGAAAGGAGATCGCCTGTGAAATCCCTCAACTCATTGTGCCTTATGCTTGGGAAGGCTCCTTTTGGACAATTCAGGGCATGGTCCACAGAGAAAGAGCTGCCACACTCACATTTTGATGGCAATCTGTCTGGAGGCCATCCATATCTCAGGCACAATGCATCCCTAAATTCCCCCTTGTGCATCGCAAAACCATGATCTTCAATAGGCAAGGCCGTCAGCCAGCTTGACGACCCCTTCTCACTTGTCAGTTCTGTAGATCTTCTAAAGTTGTCCGGTAATATCATATTCTTCATCTCTTCATTATATTTCTGTCTTCTATGTTGCTTGATTTGCAACTTCCTTCGGGTTTGCTCAAATTCAACATCTCCACTATATTCAAACTTCTGCTCAAGGATGAGTTCCACCAAGGGTTTTGTTACATTAGTGGAAGCATCGTACTGCTCATCAGCAACACATGTTGGATTTATAATGCCCAGACCTCCATTTTTACAAGGCAGAGCAAGTAGTTGGCGTTCTTCATCTGTGACTGCTTTTCTCCCTGTGATGGCTGGTATAAACTTGTTGCGAAGAATATCCTCCAAAGGGGTCATCAGGGCAGTGATTCCTGGTGTAGTGCGCATCAAATACGTCCATTTACTGAGTAGACCATGAGTAAGTGCACAGTAAGCTGCTTGTGGCAATATAATATACACATACATGCAGATCGAACACTAATAAATTTGTTGACTTTTAATTATACTGCACATATTGCTCAGCATAAATGATAAAATACTATAAGTGGACTCCATGCAAGGTGTACAGCTCCATATGTGCATATAGTGCTTGCATGAACCATAGCATAAACTATTCCTATAGCTGCAATTCAATGATGACAAAATTTAATACTTAAAATTTAATATGGCCGCTACATAGCATGTGGGTCATTAGGCTGCTGCTGGTCATGGTGGGCACCGGGAGACGGTTGCTCGTCATGGTGTTGCTCCTGCTTCTGTCCAGCATGCTCAGTGAGATGATCTGAAGGTTGATCGGCGTGTACCTGTGGGGGATTGGTGTGCTGCTCCTGCTGCTGCTGGTGCTGCGGTGTGTTGTCGTGGTGTACTTGTGGACTGTCTGTGTGCTGTTGGGTGGCATCGTGGTGCTGTGTTGGATTCTCAGTATGTTCCTGCTTCCCGTGTGACTCGTCAACGGTTTCATGATGAGCTTGCCCGTCGGATGCCGGAGGTTTATCGTGGTGCTCAAGCGTCATGGTCCCGTCATCTCCTTGATTGTGATGCTCTGGAGTGGGGTGTTCATCCTCTTGGTGGTGTTCCCCATCTTCATCCTCCTCATCTCCGTACATCTTCAAGTATTCATCCATTTCCTCATCTGTGTACGCCTCCTCCTGGTCTATGTCCTCCCAGTCCTTGTCTTCATAGTGGGTTCCCTGAGTGTACTTCATGAACTCGTCAACAGAAATCACACCATCTTCATTCTTGTCGATCTACCAGGAGAATCAGTGAAATTAATACTGAATTACAAAATAATACACAAGCATTTGAGGGTGGCAATGGTATCACTGTACAGCACTGTGTTTCGGTGTTCCCATGTAAAAATTCTATGCAGTAGGTACATACACATGTACGTACACACATATACAGTGTAACCTGTCTTAGAGACCACTCGTTCAGAAAGACCACCTGATTACAGAGGCTATTCTGACAGGCTGGTTCATCGGCCACATCACTGATACTAGAGCACCTCTGTATAAGGACCACATGCCTACAGAGACCACCATCATCTGCTCACTTGAGTTGTCTTTACAGGCAGCCTTCACTGTACATACATGAGTACATGTGAATATACACGAGAGCTTGTCTGGTGCACAAGTATTCAACTGGCGACCAACTTCGGTGTATACTGTACTAACCCAAACAGCTACATACCATATTCTCTCTAAAAATTCATTATACTAATTTTCGTCAGGTCCAATTTTTGTTTACCTGTATTCAAACGCTGTTGAATTTGCAGCCATTCTAATTTCCATCATGTGACTCTAATTTTTGTCAGGTACCGGAAGTGATCTAATTATTCATCACCTTCCCCACAGGACCCTGCAATTCGCTCACAAGGATCACCTACAACGGGTGTATTTTAATCTTATAAACAGAGAGTCTCACCAACACGAACAATTGCGATGTTTTCTTTGCCTTTAAAGAGGGAAATACGTGTACGCCATTTACACTCATTTCGGCTTTCTTTGCAGACTACTGTTTGTCAACACACACAAGAGGGTCAGTCAAATGGCGTTTCATACATTACTAAACACTGGAATTCTAGGATTCAAGAGAAAATTTCTAAAGTTTTGTTATATTATAATTTTCATCTGAAAATTCCATATTTTAGGATAAACAATTTAGTTAAATCCATTCTATTTCAATAGAAAGATGAAATTTTCGGTGCATTGGGTGCGACGAATTTTAGAGAGAGTATGGTATACATCAGGATGTGTACGTACGTAAGTGGCAGTGAGAATGTGTGAGAATCAAGCATTCCACAAAACTCAAGCACAAAGCTGCTCTAATGCACAGTCAATTGATACATGGGACAATATTCACATACAAGCTGAACATGGATGGTATTCATACACATACGTACATACGTACATGCTTAAGTACATACGTACATGTGGATAGTCACTGTCCATTCTACTCTGTGGATGCTTGTTAGATCTACATATCTTAAAACTATGTGTACATACACAAATCCTCTTTCCTTCATCCCCCTGTCACATATTGGACACATTAGTACCATGAATGCCCACTTGTTCGTGCAAACAATGTACACAAATGTCCACTTGCTTAGTACAAATGATGTGTGTATGTGCATAGCACACACACACACACACACACACACACACACACACACACACACACACACACGAATACATACTTCCTTCATAACGTGTTCTCTCATACGAGACATTTCCTCTCGCATTTCCGTTTGATCGTGGTCCTCACTGTAGACATCCTTCACTTCACCATAGAACATTGCTTCCAACTCCAGAGGATCTAAAAGCTGGTCACCATTTGTATCTACGTACAAGTGAGCAATAGTGAACCAGTGTGTGTGTGTGTGTGTGTGTGTGTGTGTGTGTGTGTGTGTGTGTGTGTGTGTGTGTGTGTATGTGTGTTTGTGTGTGCGTGTGTGTGTGTGTGTGTGTGTGTGGGTGTGTGTGTGTGTGTGTGTGTGTGTGTGTGTGTGTGTGTGTGTGTGTGTGTGTGTTCATGTCTAAGCTCAACATACACACATGTGCACAACATACATAAGTCGACCCAGGATACTGAACCATGTCATACATGAGAAGAATATCAATTCATGTTACATTACTCATGATCAAGGTAACAGTACGTGTCTGGTACGGCTAAGATAGGGAACCAGTGAGTGACCGTGGCACTGTAGGAAACACTACTTTCTCAGCAAGTGGCATGAACAACCACTACTTTCTCAGCAAGTGGCATGAACAACCACTACTTTCTCAGCAAGGGGCATGAACAACCACTACTTTCTCAGCAAGGGGCATGAACAACCACTACTTTCTCAGCAAATGACAATGAGCAAACTGACCGTGAAGCAAAAAGAATTTCTTAGGCTCAAAGTCATCTTTCGGCATTTCATCCTCCTTCTCCCAGACTTCCTCCATCTGTTCCTTGCTTGCCTTAAAAGGGAGGGAAGTGAAAAATAAAGGTTGTGAAAGACTTACAGGAAATTTTCCAGCACAAATCAGGCCACATTTGAGTGTGTTAGGAAGGGTCCTTCCCTCCTTGGACTCATCATCTGCCCATTACATGATTCACCTCTCAACTTCAGTACCCACATACATACGTAACCTCTAACTACACTCCTCTCAATGACCCAATCTCGCTCAGGAACAATAAAGGGGGAAGAGCACAGTGGTGGATTGATTTGGAATGCTTGTGTCTTATCCAATGGTTAGGTAGTGCATGTTAAAAATTTACTAACAATCATCAAAACGTACAATGTTTTGCCTACTCCATCAAAATGTACCACGTTTTGCCTACTCGGGCATTAGTACCTACACAAACCAAACAGATGCGCCACTGTGTTCAAACTGTGACAGCTGAACACACAATGCAGTGGAACCTCTGTAATCCGAGACCTCCGTAATCTGACATTCTCTCCAATCTGGCCATCAACATTGTGACGTACAGTTACCATAATACTGTACTATCAATGTATGCTATGAGATACCATGTAATTTGACAACCTCTTAATCTGATGTTTTTCATGCCTCAATGAGTGTTGGATTAGAGAGGTTTTGCTGTAGTGGGTTCGCAGGTAGAGGGAGCAGTGGTGTTGGTTAACTCACAGGGTGACGAAGATGGGCTTCTTTCTTCTTCTTCTCTTGGTTCTTGTATTCTTCTTCAGCCTTCAGCCTGTCTCTCTCGTTCATCTTCTTTAGCTTCTCTCTCCTCTTGGCTTCAATGCTCATCTCATGTTCTTTAAACACATCCTTCCGTTTGCTGTCTACAGCTTGTAGGACCTCGAGTTTCTACATCAAAAAGACAACACACAGTGAAACCTCTATCATAAGGACACCCCCTGGATCTACTGTACATAAGCTGTCCTGTATATGGAGGTGTCAGTATGTTTTTCAGAGACACATGTCAATGTGAGGGATTACAAATGGTGGACTGTTGGAGGAGGTGTCTGTACTTCGGAGGTGACTTTACTAGAGGCTTCACTGTGAACAGCTCCACTGATAGCACATACATACAATTTGTTGTATGTACGTACATACATATGTGCATACATAAATATAGTGGAGTTTGAAAAAGTGGGATTTTTGGGGACAGGAAAAAATCGGCTTCTTCTTGACGTGGATCATACATACTTACATAGCTTCTTTTCTGTCTGTAAAAATTGACACAAACAAATGTGGGTTGGGTGACCGTGTAGTGTATTAGTCTAGCCGCTAGCCCTGTACTTCTCCTCACATGGGCAAGGAGAAGGTACTAGTTTTCCCACCCATGCAAAGGGTAAAAGTAGGGGCTAGCAGCTGGACTAATAGGGCTCTGTTGTACATGGATCTTAGTGTTAATGCACATGTACACATATCAGTGCTGCCAAGCAGGTATCCATGGTTTCAGTGCCAGTTTGCCCAGATCTCGGTAATTTCCTGTTGCTTTCTTCAGTAGGAATGGACATGGCTCACACTACTGGCACACAAAACCATTATTTAACACATTAATGTCATAGGTCAGCTGTGACTTCCATATATGGTTCAATCATAATGCACTAATCAAGGTGCAGATCAATGCATAAACATTGAAGCAGAGTCTGACAACAGATACAGAGGAATCCGTAATTAGTATCAGGGCTTCCAATACTGTACAACTACGGATGGATTCATATGCTTGGCAGCACTGACGTATACAGTCATGTGTCCCATTCTAGTAAACGCATGTACGTACATACAATTGTTGTGTGATAAGCAAGGTGTAATTTACAGTTACCATGTATCCACAAATATTGGCGACATTTCTAATTTGGCAGTTTGGCGGTCAGGATCAAAATCGCCAAATCTACCCAGACCTACCTATTATGCTTTGTCCTTGCTGTGCAACCACCAAATTTAATATTCGCCAGCATTAAATTACAGCCTGATCTTGCGCAAATCGCAAAATTTAATCATTGCCAATATTCCCGGATATATGGTACAAACTCCCATAGTGAGGTACCAGTGGTTTTAGTTGATAATTAAACAACAGCGCATCACAGATGACACACTATACATACATACGCATGTATATACATACTCATGTGCCCCTGCATGCGTGTTAACAAGGTATGAAACCATGTAGGAAACACTTTGTAAATGATCACTGGGGGTGCTATCAATTCAGGAATGCTTGCTTATAGTTGTTCAGTTAAGTACGTATGTACGTATGTACATGCATACGTATGTATGTACATATCCTGAAAGGCCTGTGGACGGAATTACGCATACGCAACACACTCCTCTACACAGTGCAAACGGGTAGGGACAGAGTGAGGAGCACATATCATGTAAGCACGTACGTACGTACTCCTCCAAACAGTGTACACAAAGTAAGGAGTGCAAATGCATGTACGTACATACGTACACACATCTTTGCACAGTGTGTGTACAGTGAGGTATACGTACGTGTAAATGTACATTCTCCTTTGCATGCATGCGTAGTGTGCAGACAGTGAGGAGTACATACGTACGTACATATGCACATACTCCTCTACAGAGTGAGGCATAGTTGCCAACCTTCAGGGAAAAAAGTAGGGACACCACTATACACCCAGACGATAACACGCATATTGTCATATAAACATCATCTGATATTGATCGATGAAATGTTCAGCTTCACATGAATCAACACAATTTTCAGCTGTCATACAAATTCAGAATTGGAATGGGAATTGAGAAACATGGGACCTTACCTAAACTCAACCTGAACTGTACAGTATCTTATTATCTTTAACTGTTTTGCTAGAGAGTCCAAAAACTTCATGAAAGTCGAGACAAACATTAAAATATTTGATTGACAGGTGGACAGGTAAGAATGGTCAAAAATCCGGAGTATCCCATCGTTATCGGGATGGTTGGCAACTACGTATGGTGAGGAGTCCATACATACGTATGTACCTATGTACATACAAACTCTTCTGCACACAGTGTACGTACATACAGCGATGTGTACATACATACGTACACACTCCTTTACGCAGTGTCTTCATAGTGAGGAGTATAAGTACATAAGTGTGCATGGACTGTATGTATGTGCATACATTATACACATACGTAACACAATGTTGTGGCGGTTATTAAATTTGTAAGCTCACATACGTACACACAATGTATGTACAGCACAGATTGCCCACAGCCATGTTACCCTGTGCAGTGTAGACATAGCAATGCAGAGCAAGCAGACAGGTGTAAGTCAACACACCACACCACACCCATACGTACATCTCAACACCTCATGATGCTACAGAGAAAGTTGTCTATAAAGACCATCCAAGGGCTGAGCAAGAGTGGCCTCTGTAGACAGGTGTTCCCAATGGAAGTGCATTACTACTGTGCCCACAGTGGTCTCTGTAGACAGGTGTTCCCAATAGAGGTGCATTACTACTATGCCCACAGTGGTCTCTGTAGACAGGTGTTCCCGATAGAAGTGCATTACTACTGTGCCCACAGTGGTCTCTATAGACAGGTGTTCCCAATAGAAGTGCATTACTACTATGCCCACAGTGGTCTCTGTAGACAGGTGTTCCCGATAGAAGTGCATTACTACTGTACCCACAGTGGTCTCTATAGACAGGTGTTCCCGATAGAGGTGCATTACTACTGTGCCCACAGTGGTCTCTGTAGACAGGTGTTCCCGATAGCATTACTACTATGCCCACAGTGGTCTCTGTAGAAGGATGCTTCATATATAGGTGGTATTTAAATATACATGGTAGGTAGGTTTCAATCAGCCAGCAAGGTGTTAAGCACAATACCAGCCCTACACTCACACAACACGTACGTACGTACATACCTAGGTATGCGTGTATGTACACACAACCCATGGTTTATGAGATGTGTATGTACGTGGGATCAACAGGAGCTTGCATACATATGTACATACACCAATTGCAAAAAAATTGAACCTACTGTGATCACATATGTACATGCATACATACGTACGTAGGTATGTACATACGTACACCCATGCTGCATACATACAAAAAATGCATCACTAGCAAACAGATGCAGCTGTTGACAAATGCTTGACAAGGCTTTGATTTTGACAAGAGCACAGTTGACTCTAGACACTCAATATAGACACCAAAATGGATTCAGTCGAAGGGACACGATGATTCACAGATGAAATGACACTTCATCGCCTTTTGTGGTCAAATGTCAGGTGTAATCAAAGCAAGAGTTCATACAAATGCAAACACACACAAAGACAGTGTCTAAACATTGTGTATAGCAGTGTGGTCTGACATGAAAGTGACAAATCACAATCATTACGCGCATGTGTGTGTGTGTGTGTGTGTGTGTGTGTGTGTGTGTGTGTGTGTGTGTGTGTGTGTGTGTGTGTGTGTGTGTGTGTGTGATGAATGTACACACATTTTTGTACATGTGCATACATTAGGTATAAATGCTGCACTTACCACTCACATAGCTTACACACACACACACACACACACACACACACACACACACACACACACACACACACACACACACCTCATGCATCATCTTATCAATATCTTCCACAGATACATCTTTAGAGACACCTTCCAAGTTCAAAGCTTTCATTTCGTGGTCAGAAATGGGAAGGCCATCTTGTTTCATCTGTCGTAGTCTCCCCAGACTTCTTAACTTATCAACTACCTGCCTCTTTACTTCGTCTAGTTTGGTTCTGAGATGTTCATCGTTAGGAGCTAACTTTTTGTCAAAGTCTTCGGCAGTGTAGGCGTCATCCACTGTCTTCTTCACCCTATCCAAGTTAATCTGTCGAATCTGTTCAACATATCTCTTGTATTCCTCTTCGTTGAGGCCAACTATATTATCGTCAGTCTTTTTTCCAGCCTGTGCCGGTTTTCCATCGACGTGAAACAGAGAATTCAGATTTAAAAGTGAAAAACACAACAGTAAGGTGATTAGAGCTCTTCTAATCGCCATCTTTTCCGAATCTTCGGTGCAAATGTGGGCACTCTTTTATACATTTTGTATGTGTATAAACAGTATAATTTCATTCTGTGCGCATCGTGAACGGATAAAAGATACGGACATCTCTTTCCGTACACACTCGCATATCCCACGTGTTCCTCGGTGAAGCGACTGCAGAGAGGATAGACAATATTGCAATGGTGAGGTTTTCTAGTGAAGTATCTGTGATCGATGTCTAACTTCACATGCTTTTGTGTGTGTCCATTACGTCCACAAAGGCTGAAACTCCTGCGGTGAACCCCAAAGCCTACCCTTTGGCTGACCCCCAGCTGACCGCTACCATCATGGATCTTCTCCAACAAGCTGTCAACTACAAACAGCTCAAGAAGGGAGCAAATGAGACCACCAAGGCTTTAAATCGTGGCATGGCAGAATTTGCTGTTCTGTCAGCGGATACAGAGCCACTGGAGATCTTGCTTCATCTTCCTCTTTTATGTGAGGATAAGAATGTTCCTTATGTCTTCGTACCGTCAAAATCAGGTAAGCTTCCGCATGTGTGTGCGTGTTACACATACCTACGTAGCACACATAGGATTGCATAGCCAAATCCTCATCTTGGCTCCTTCACACAAGGATCAGAGGTTTGGATCTGGCTAAGTGAGACTATGTCTGACATGCATGTCATCATTATGTGTGGATGTACGCTTCACATGAAAGGCCCACGGAACCAGTACGGCTGGTACAGCCATAGCTGTACCACTTTTTGGTCAAAAGAAAGTTGTTTTGCTAGCTAAACCATACTATCGAAGAAAATACTTCAATTTTCTAACATCCTGCTCCTAACCTCTGAAGCTGCCAGACGATTATCGTACCGTTTTCTGCCATTTTATTGTGATGTCACCGAGCATCATATGGCAACTACATGCATAAGTCCATTAGTCTGCTGAGATACTCCAGGTATATATACCATGTTATTTAGATGTAAAAAGTAGTTTTCTATGACATATATATATATATATATATATATATATATATATATATATATATTTTTTTTTTTTTTTTTTTTTTTTTTTTTTTTTTTTTTTTTTTTATTATTATTATTATTATTATTACTTAAGAATCAAGAAATACAAGACATGAGGAACATATAACCTACAACCTAAGTACGACAAGCAGAATCACTGAGACAGCCAAGAATAGATGCACAATTAAAGTTTTGGATACAAATACTTATACGCTGGCACAATTTGATATAAGACAACTGATCATGAGTTACGAGCCTAGATCTACGAGCAATTTCTTTGATCAACAATCGAGTGTCATTTCCAAATACACCGGTCGACTCAAATGCAATCGGGATGAAGATATGGTTGGCAGGCAAGTCTTTGTAGACATCACGCTTCCTACGGGCAGCACGCTCTGCTACCAGACCGGCACCAGAAGATGACAAGGAGATGTAGCTGGGTGCGAAAGAATCCCAGCATGTGACATCCCACACCAAAGGTTGACCGTTGGCCCACGGAGTGATAGTTAAACCATCAGGGCGCTTGTTGTCAGAACGAACTAGGCCCTGAGGTTCCAGGATGGAAGGAATATGGGCAGAAGCAAGGGCTTGTTTGATGATCAGATTCAACCCATTATGTCGGGGAATCCTGCCCTTGCTATGACAGCAACTGAGACCATGGGTCCCTGAAGCATCTACTTGCTTTCCACAGAGGGAGCAGCCATGGGGAGAACACAAGGGAGCACCCAAGCGAAGACCGACTGCGGTGCGAATGGACTCATTGCTCAACCTGAGGCCAAGGGCTGTCAGAGGAGGGGCTGTCAGCCAAGCACCGGACTCCTTCTGCTGAGCTGCCAGGAGACGGGCTTTGGCTGCGGGATTGGCAGAGGAGAGGGACAGGAGTAAAGCAAACTGGCCATCGACTAAGGGAGTGTCCCAAGCCTTCTGCTTAATAGCAGAATTGCCTGAAGGAGACTCCACCACACCTTCTGCTAAGCTCTTCCAGTGTTGGATGGCTGAAAGGGTTGACTCGGATGACCACACTGGATCAAACTGGATCGGGAGGATGGCCCGGGAAAGAGATGCACTACCTGCAGCAGAAGCCAAGAAGGCGGAGGGTGCCAGCAAGACAGTGCCTCTGATGCCCAGACCACCGGAGTTGATGGGGAGTGAGGCTTGGAGCCATCCCTGATCGGATAGATTAATATTGCAAATCGATTCCAGGAGCTTCCTCTGAATAGAGTCGAAGGTAGCCAGGAGAGGAGAGATGTAACTTGGGGCTGTACGTAGGATGTATAAGACTTTCGGCAGAGCCAAAGCATTGCGCAGCAGACAAAGGGCATCATGCGCCTGCAATGATCCCAGCGTATCTCCCATGGATCTCAATTGGCTAATCTTCGACTCCCAGACAATGTCGATGGCCTCTGACCCTCCAATGGGAGAGCCAAGAAGGGTTGCCTTGGAAGGGTCGGTAGGATGGAGGTTGGGGAAGAATGAAAGCATCTTCTCCTTGGTGCGCTCCTCGACACAGATAATCTCACTCTTGTTGTGGTTGAGAAAGAGGTTGATCTCCTTGGCTGCTTCCTCAAGATAGAGCAAGTCAGACATAACCTCTTCGACAGAGCCTCCGAGAGAACCATCGTCGAGGTAAAATACCCTGAACTCAGATCTGAGATTGACTAGGAGATCGTGAATAGTCAGACAGAAGAGTAAGGGTCCAAGAGGATCTCCTTGTTGCACACCCTCAGCTGAGCTGATAGTGTGGTTCTCAAAGAACAACAATGAGGGCTCACGGTATGCAGAAAATGCCAGCGGGAAGAGTTGTGGAGCTTTGTCCAAGGTGGCAGAGAGCATTTTATCGCGACGGATGCTGTTGAAAGCATTTCGAAAATCCAATTTCAGCAGCAGCTTACCGTCTACCAACCCAGCCAAGTAAGTCCTCCCAGCATGAACAGCAGCCTCAGCTCCCAAAGGTGTGCCAAAGCCGATTTGGGCAGGAGATAAGAAAGCACTCATTTCTTCTGAGACTGAGGAACAGACACATTTTGCGACAAGGCGGCGGAGGGTACACCCGATGGCAATGGGCCTGATACCCCCATCCTTCTTGTTAAGCCCCATCAACCTCGCCCCGAAGAAGAATGGACGGGCAAAAAGTGGCACGTTCCCGGCTGCGACAAAATTGACGAAGGACGACAAGGAATCAATGAGGAGATTGGAGCCATCTCTGATAGAATACATGCACATATCCTTGAGGTGCTGAGGGCGGAGACCGTCAGGACCCCCGGCAGAACCTGCGGGGAAGGAGAAAACTGCCCTGACAATGGAATGAGGAGGTATGACAATGGGGGGGGAAGAGTCCATTGCCTTGGAGCACGGAAAAGCTGACTCGGGATGGGAAGGAGGATGTCTTTCTCGAAGCAAATTAAGAGACCTCTCATTACCATCACAAAAAGGTTCGGAGGAGCAGGCGAGCCGGACTGCCCCTCTGAAATCCCCTTCCTCTAATTTTGCTGAAACTCTTGTGGCTAGCGAGCTATGTGGGTTGGATCTCTTCCCATCGCTGCTGTCGAATACCGGAATGTCAGCCTCCTCTTCGATGGAATGATTCACCTGAGAAGCCAGGCTTCTCCTGTGTCCTCCTCGTTTGGGGGACAGGAGGCAACGCCTGCAGAAGAGAAACAATCTTTCCCAAGACTCCCGGGAGTTCTCCGTCACCACAAGACTGAGGATCGAAGCAAACTTTGAGGCGGCCAGAGCTCTTGAGCCTTCGGGGACTCTCTTAATGATCCTAACGTTAACTGGGCCGGGGTTGAGCACAGTCGGAGAAGGATCGATGACCGAAGGCCCGGCCGGAGAGGGCAAAGACGGACGTGAATTGGACGAGATGGCGGGATTGCCGTCCATGGTGGAAGGAGGGAGAGGAAGAACGCCCGAGCCTAGGCAGCGATTAGATACGGGCCCATGAATCTTCACCATTCCATCATTGCGAATTTGTATAGGCCTTTTACAAACAGAACAAGGACCTGATTTTCGGACGTGAGATGATGACATCCTAAAATCGCTGTTGAATACGAAGGATCTTGCAGACTTTGAGACGGAAATGATCAGGGGATTCGACAAATCTCTGGCACAATAAATGTAAAGGCTGATGATAACGATCAAGAAGAGTAGAATCGAATGAAAAGACATTCCTCGAGAAAACTTAGCGGCCCATCGCTAGTCGGCCATTTTTCACATTATATATATATATATAGATTATCAACAATACAGCATAACACAAAGCAAAACAAAAACAACATGATATCAACAATACAGCATAACACAAAGCAAAACAAACAAACAAAAAAAAAACAACATGATTAAGTACAAGAAAAATCATCAAAAAGATCAGTGTCTGATCGTAGTGATCCTAGTACTGCCAATGCATTTCCTTGTTGCACAGCAACTGATAGACGCTGAATTAGGTAGCTGAATGATAAGGAGTCACCAGTTTTGAGGCGAAGACGGGATGCAATCTGTTTCAGGAAACACAGCGTCTCTGAACCAAATGCCCCTGACGTTTCTACAGCTACAGGTGCAAAGAGATGTGAAGCCTCCAAACGACTGTACATTCTTGCCTTCTGCATCTCAGCTCGATCAGCAACTGCCCCCCTGCTCTGCTTGAAGCAATGGACTTGTAGGCTTTGGCAAATGTGTCAGAGCATGTGGCATCCCATACAAGAGGGCGGCCACAGCTCCACGGTATCATGGATACCCCATCAGGGCGCTTGCCATCCAGCCGACTGAGATCATGAGGCTCCCTCTGAGAGGGGACACCAGCAGAAGCGAGAGACCTCTGAATGATCTCGTTGAGGGCATTGTGACGGGGGTGCCGGCCTTGACTTTTCATGCAGCTAAGCCCATGGGTGGCAAACTCATCCACAGGGATTCCACATTGCCTGCAAAGGTGAGGGCGACACAACGGAACACCTAAACGTAGGCCAACAGAAATCGTGACAGAGTCATCAAACATTCTGAGACCCAGTGAGGATACTGGAGGGGCATTTAGCCAGGCTCCAGATTCCTTGGTTGCAGCACCAAGGAGTCGTGCTTTAGTAGTGGGGTCTTCAGCTTTCTCCAAGAGTGACTCATAGCAGGCCATCACCACTGGTTTATCCCAAGCTTTTTGCTGGCTTTTGATAGGACTTGCTGGGGGAGAGGCAGGTGATTTGGCACTCCAAATGAGTACAGCCTCTTCAACCTCTGGGGAAGGAGACACATGCAGTCTAGGGGGGAGGATCTTACTGGATAGCACTTTGCAGCCAGCAGCCGAGGCCAAAAAGGCAGAGGATGCAAGCTGGACTGCACTGCGTATACCAATTCCTCCAGAAGAGACTGGGAGGGAGGCCTGACACCACACGTCATCATCTGAAAGGTTGACATTGATGACCTTGCTAACGATGGAGCGAAGAAGAAGGTCAAATTCAACCAGCTTGGTGGATCTGAAACAGGGAGAAGTTCTCAGCAGGTAGAGAATCTTTGGGATTGCGAAAGAATGACGGAGTAGAAGCAAGGCATCGTGTCTACGGAAGTGGGGTAGCCTTTCACCCATTATTCCAAGATCATCGATCTTCGTTGCAATGGCAGAGTCAACTGAATGTAATTGGCCTATGGGTGCTCCTAGGAAAGAAGCATACTCCGCCTCAATTGGGATTAGATCAGGGATAGACTGAAGAAGTGATGATTCATTTGGGGTGGTACATAACAGTTCACACTTCTGTAGGTTAAGGTGGAGGCCTAAACCAGCAGCATCTTCTTGGATGAGTCTGATGTCTGCTAGAACATCAGGTATAGGGCCTCCCACCAAACCATTATCAAGATAGAATATTGTCAACTCGGACTGGAGCTTCTTAACTAGGGGGTGGATGACCAGGCAGAAAAGCAGGGGGCCCAATGGGTCACCCTGCTGCACACCCTCCTGAGACAGCAAAACAGACTCGTGGTAGAAGAGGTGGGACAAGGTAGAGTAGCAGCAAAACACAAGGGGATATAATTCTGGTGTGTGCTCCAAAGCAGCTTCAAGGACTTTGTCTCTTCTAACACTGTTGAATGCGTTCTTAAAGTCCAGCTTCACCATAACATGATCAGCAGGCAGTTCCCTAAGATAAGTCCTTGCACTGTGGATGGCAGCCTCCGCTCCCAAACGTGTCCCAAAACCTAGTTGCAATGGTGAAAGCATTGCTTCCATTTGAGCCAGCACACACTTGCTTCCAACCTTGGCCACTAAGCGACGTAGGGTACAACCGATTGCGATGGGTCGTACACCTCCATCTGGCTTTTTCAGGGCCAACAAAGTGGCACCAAAGAAATCTGGTCTGATCTCAGGGTGTACGTTGCCAGACAGAATAAAGTTGGTGAATTTGGTGAGGGCATGTAGCAATTCCTGACCTCCTTCACCTGCAGGCTTACTTGTCATATCGAGCAGATGCTGTGGCCTGAGGGAGTCAGGACCACTTGCAGATCCCTTTGGAAATGAAAGTAGTGCCTGTAAAACGTCCTGTTGGGAAACCTCAAGGGCGACCCCAACTTTTGGCTGCTGGGAAGAAATAGAGGAATCTACGTGAGGTGGGGGATGCTTAGATCTCAATGCTTGCACTGTGGAGCTGTTCGGCTCAGCAAAGGAATCGCGAGAGCAGGCCAAACGTACCGCTCCCCTGTAGTCACCCTCCTCCAGTTTAGAGGAAATTCTGTTGGAAATGGCTTGCAGGGAATCGATCCGAGAGGCCCGTTCCGACTGATGACGGGGCCGTATGCTAAGCGGGTCTTGTTCCTCGTCAATCTGTCGATTGATGATGGTAGTGATATTCCAGCGTCGGCCACTCCTTTTAGGAACGCTGAAACATCTAGTTGGAAGGTGCAGCAATCTTGACCAGGACTCTAAACTGTTGGTGGAAACAACCGTTTCAATTGTAGCTGCAAACTTTCTTGCTATATATATATATAACATCTTCTTTCCCATTCCAGGGAAAATAGCAATCAGTTTTGCTTAGAATCAAACTAACTTTATACCTGTACCCCCCTATGCAAAGTATTGCTTAGAAATGACTTTACCACTTTGAAAATGCTTCCAATGGGCTTGACATGCACCCTTGCTGTTGGTGTACTTTTAGCATAACCCTAGGGGTAAAGTGGGTAATTTGGAACACTGGGGTAATTTCGAAACAGTGCCTTTCACTTTTGTTATTTGTAAGTTTTCCCAGCCACATGTCCTACTGCTGAAATATTTAGTGACCTCAAGACGTGTCCTTCGTAGAGAGGTTTATTATACTGTGTCCTTTTCCCACAAGTTCACTATCCAAGGTTCTACCGCATCACTTGTAGGTTTACGTGTTTCTAGCCTCACAGATTCCCCACTAGTACCAGTTATGGGATGATGCGGGTACCTACTGTATAATGATTTTATGTCAAAAAGCTGAATAAGTTGTTTTTGGAGCCCGAAATGTACCGGAAGGGAGTTTTCAGTGAAAACATGGTCTGCTCTAATGTACGGGAAGCTACGTCGTTCCCGTGTCGTCCTTACATATGATCACTACCACGGTTCATGATACAGCAAATTCTCATTAATCCACCACAATTTGTTTTGAAAAATGTGGGCGGACTATCCAAAGTAAGATGCAACCTTTTCTATAAATTCATGTACAAAATTGATGGCGAACAAAGCAGTGGGGGATTAATGAGAAATCATTGTATACTAGAATGCTCATTATTGTATATACTGTATACATACCTTACCCCCCCCCCCCCCCATGTTCTTTCCAACTCACTCACTCTCTCTTCCTTCCCTCTTGCTACAGCTCTGGGTCGTGCCTGCGGGCAGTCCCGTCCTGTGATAGCGTGTGCTGTGACAGCGAATGAAGGCTCTCAGCTCAAGTCTCAGATACAATCACTTCAGCAGTCCATCGAGAAGCTTTTAGTTTAGCATGTCCCACACCCCATGTGGTCAACAACTATTAGCAACCTATACCAATGCATTTTCATTTGGTTTTTACATACGTAATTCCAACATTGATTTTTGTGTTCAATGAAAAATCAAAGAGAGAAAATTGCAAGAAAAGAATTGCCTAACGTATATGTCTTATACATGCAGTACTTGGGTATGATCTTGCATGTATCTCACTCGTCCACCTTCATGAAAGAGGTCAGCAACACAACTGTGTGGTTGCGGTCCCATGTCTGCCATGTCGGATTCCAAACACTCTCGTGGAGTATAACTAGGTACAAATGAGGTTGAGAGAACAGGGAGCTAGCTATAGCTAGTGTGAAGTACAGACACATACATAAAAGTATATAATATTATATATGTACACTTTACCAATCTATAGACGTTGCCAAACCCCTTTCCCAATCATGTACGTATGCACTTCCTTTGGGAGTAAGTGCATGATTAGGAAAAGGAAGTTGTGATATAAGACTATGTCACAACCTAAGTACATACACATCATACTGATTACACATGCAATGCTGTTGGTTTGGTGTACAGGGAGATCTCGATCACCTCAGATATCTAGTTCCCTCACTTTCCGTATAGTAATTTTTATTAGAGCAGATCTGCAATAATCCTATAGAAACTATACAATATGCTACTGCTAGGGTATAAGGCATTCTTATTTAACCTGGGGAACCTTTAGCCAGAGGCTACTGTAAGTGGCACCCAGAAAACTGCTCTCTCATTTATCCAGGTCCCTTGCTTTATGCATGCTTTCATCCAGAACAGATGAGTGTGGATAAGCGAGGTCTGGCTGTACAATAGTCTTAAATGGCACATGGCTACATCATCAAGTATGGCAAGGTGTCACACCATAGACACCATATACACAGTCAATTCCAAGGGGCCAGCAAAGGGGGAACATGCACTACCATACATGCGTAACCATTGTAGATTTAGGCCTGTGCAGTGTAGGAACAAGTTGTGCTAGACAATGCATTGTTTTCGTGTTGATAACCGATAGTATAGTATTGTCACTGGTATTCTGTTATGTGATGATGTAGTCATGTGTCATGACAATGTAATACACAATCAATAACTATAGATGGGTGCAATGCCTTAGCTCTTTGTGTTGTGTTTTGGACCAGGTGGCAGTCGCCAGGTCGTTGAGCAAATTAATGATGGCAGTGACAGTGTGTTTGAACGTGTTTGCGTAGCCAACAACGGCAAAGTTGACAGCCGAGTGCTACACATGCATCCATTGGAATATGAGGATCGATGCTATTATGTACACGGACCTCTAGATCTCTCCTCCCAAAGTTTCAATTGCCCTCCCCTCACCCCACCCCCACAATTTCCTAGAGAGAGGTCTGATTGTATTGCTGGCAAAAGATGTCAATTTTGAAGTGCAACTTGCAAATGGACAGCACCCTAGCAAGGTGTCATTACAACAGGAAACGTTCATTGCTGAAGGAAACACAAACACAATATACGTAGGTGGAAATGTACAGACCACCATAGTTACATACAGCAAAACCCTGCAGAGATGAACAACACGATCATACCACCACACTTGAATAGAACATGGCGCTCGATGGTAACAGAAATCAAAAGACAGAAGATCTATAAGGAACGATTTGAACCTCAATCCCTTAACAAGCCACAACTGTAGGTTGCCAATACAGCTTCAGGATGGTATGTATAATTCTTGTATGAATTTCATTGTTGTTAAATTTCACAGAACTCCAAATCAAAAAATAGTGTTACATGAGAAAAACTCAAGCCACAAATTCGCCATCTACAGCACAAACACAAAGCAGCTGCTCAACCTCAAGTACACAGCACATCCGCTGGGTATGTGATGTGAATGTCTTATCTGTTTGTTGTAGTTCGAACATGCAAAGTACCTGCTGACTACAAAGTAAGTTTATGCCCATCTGTACATTTCACCATATGCGCTTCAACCTTCAGGGGTAAATTTTCACAGATGTTGGATTTTAGCGATTTTCTCTTTTTTATATTCATGGACGGCCATGTTTTGCCTTTGCACTAAAACCCAATCTGAATTTCCATGAGTGTAAACTTTCGTGCAGTGAAGTCAATAAGGAGCGGCACAGCACCGTGCTTAAAATCTCAGCCATTCCATATTCGGCCATGTAAAACAAGTGAATAAATATAAGGGAATAATGTTTAGCTACATATTTACACTCGATTCATTGATGTGTGCTGCTCTTTATTTAATTTCTGGTGACTTCCCTTTCATGGATGGCTTCCAATCCACAACAACCACGAATACAAGACCACACAAAAATTAAATCACAAAGGATAGCACACATCCAATACATCTATTCGAAAGTACATGTAAAGTACATCAACCAACTGGACATGCGCACCATGTGCACAGCTACCCATCTCTCTATCAATACACGTGCATTCAGTCAAACTTGGTTAGTAAGCAGTACTTGGGACAGTACATGCTCCTGGATAGTAAGCACTCCTTCCTTCCTCTCTCCCTACCCCATGTGCAGCACTGAAAAACAACACTGACAATAAGTTCACATTCTGATAGCAAATACCACAGAAGTGGAAACTTTCGCATGGTCAAAGTTTTGCAACTTTCGTGAATGAAGAGGCATTTGCGAAAGTTTACTAGACACGGTAAACCGATTCAGAGTAAACGAAGACCCTTCACTGCTCGTTGTTCAACGAACAATGGCCCATTGTTCAATAGATTAGGCCGTTCACTGTACAAAGAGTCCTTCGAAACAGCCACCATGTGTAAAGGGAAGAGAGCCTTACAACAATTAAACCCGTGAACAGGCGTCGTGTGACCACCCAAAGAGTTAAACACCGGGGGGGCGTTGCAGTGAGGTAGTTCTGATTCACGAAAAACTTGCAAAGTCTTCATTCGTGAAACTTTAATCATGCAAAAGTTTTCAACTTCTACTGTATGTAGTTTGCCCTTGCCAACCACATTACACTGTATATGCCAATAGTATACCTGTCTACATGCAAGCAGGACAGCTACTAAACACAACCTGTACATGTTAATCCTCCACCTAACCCCACCGCACCCCACCCACGTGTGTTACTACAGAATTAATACAGCACATGTTAAAACTGTCTGGCAGTGCACCACCACTGTCCCACTTGGTCATCTCACGAGTGACATGGACACAGTTGGACTTGGGAGGCAAACAAGGGTTAGGTATATACTGTACGTACGACAGTTACACCTTTGCAATGCAGTTTGAATTCACACGTGTTCTGGCTACAGTGGAACCCTCTCAACACAAAACTTAAGGGACTGATGAGAAATGTTCTTTTTACTAGAATTTCATGTTACCAGAACAGTTAAGAATGCTAGGAGTACTGAAGGGGCCATTTGCTGCTTTCATGTTAACCAAAACTTTGTGTTAACCGATTTTGTGTTATCAGGTTCCACTGCACTGTACTGTACTGCACTGTACTGTACTGTACTGTACTACTGTATAGGCACTAATTCTCGCAGGGCATACGTATATTTTGCAAATCAAGAACTTGGCTGTAATTCGTGATTTTATTTTCGTGAATGGACCAGTCCCTACTATATATTAGACAAATAGACTTTGTATCTAACAAAATATTCGCATATGAATTTTCACAATGAAGGCTCATTCGTGAAATTTGCGAAAATAAAGTCCCGCGAAAATTAGCACCTATGCGGTATTGCTGGGAGAATCTGCATTGCTACTCATCAACTCCACAAGTGCGCACACACCTGCATCCCCAGGTTTCAAAACCATGTTCTTGTGGTCCATACAGTACTCCATGCAATCTGTTGAACCATCAATAGTTATTCTCAGACCTCCATGTAGGACAACCATCACCACCCACACTGGCTCCTTGCTCCACAGCTCCTAATGATTCGAGAGAAGTACATATATCCATATTGAGTAGTGCACTGTGAAGGGTGTGTGTGTGTGTGTGTGTGTGTGTGTGTGTGTGTGTGTGTGTGTGTGTGTGTGTGTGTGTGTGTATACGTGCGTGTGTGGTGTATGTGTGTGTGTGTGTGTGTGTGTGTGTGTGTGTGTGTGTATGTGTACGTGTGTGTGTGTGTGTGTGTGTGTGTGTGTGTGTGTGTGTGTGTGTGTGTGTGTGTGTGTGTGTGTGTGTGTGTGTGTGTGTGTGTGTGTGTGTGTGTGTGTGTGTGTGTGTGTGTGTGTGTGTGTGTGTGTGTGTGTGTGTGTGTGTGCATACGTATGTGTACATACATGTGTATATTCTGAACATAGCATACGGGCCTACACTGTCTGTGTACACACATACGTAATAGTAGATACATGCGCAGATAATATACATACAATCTAGTGTATTCAAAAGTCCATACTATCAAACTTTACCGGCATGTGATAATATCTTCCCCACTGTCCAGACGCAAACACAACTGGGTTGGTGACAAACTCGTACCCGGGTGGTAGCTTCAGTTTTGGCACAAGGCTCATCACGGACCTCTTGTCAGAAGGGGGGCCGCACTCTTGCCTGAAGGAGATACATAAACCATGCTTTGAACAGCACTTGTGTTAACACGCAAGCACTCCGAGAGAAAACCCACTAATGTGGGCCAAACTATTCTATGTAAATCAGTCAAAAGATTTTCTTCTATTGAATGCAGTCTACAGGAAAAGCACATCGATTCTAAAGCATCCACATTAGACAGACATTGAACAATAGTAATTCTAATGTTTCAGCAGCACAGTTGCCTTAATCAGGGGATATCACAGGGTAAAAATTCCAAGCTTTTACACACATGAAAACCTGCATCAACAAGCACGCATGTGTTTCACTCCAGGCATATAACTACATCCTGTAAAACCTGTCTACAAAGGCCACTCCAGGGACCAAGTTACAGTGGTCTCTGTAGACAGGTGGTCTTCATAAAATGATGTGCATAGTATCACCAAGGTGGTACGGTGAAACCTGTCTCAAAGACCACTTGTGTAGAAAGACCACCTGTTAATAGTGACCATGGTAGGCTGGTTCATTGGCCACCTCAGTGATACTAATGCACCTCTGTATAAGGACTACGTACCTGTCTACAGAGACCACTATCACTTGGTCCCTTACATGGTCACTAGAGACAGGTTTTACTGCATATGGTACAGTCTATATTGGTCCCTTGTAGACAAGCGTTCCCTTTTGTACAAGGGTGTTTAATACAGGATTAACTGGACACATTTCCACAATGTTTCCTTAAGGAACTATTGTTTACTACACATATGCAATCTACTTAGAGCAGGACAAGAGGGTACTACCCAACAATACTACAAAATGAGTTTCCCAAATACTTTTCACTCATTCCTACTTCAGCATTGCAAGCAATGTGTATCCTTCTTCTTGACCCCATTGTGTGGCCGAGGCTGAGCATAGTGTGAACCGCTGTTCCTACCCATTCACACTTCTGTATACACTGTTGTCCTTACCTACATGTAAGGACCTCTACCCAAGCTCTCAACCGTGAGTTACGTATGCCTGAATATATATACATACAGTACATGTGTATGCATATAGGAATACACACACACACACACACACACACACACACACACACACACACACACACACACACACACACACACACATGCACACACACACGCATGCACGCACGCACACAAACACAACACACACACACATACACACACACACACACACACACACACACACACACACACACACATACACACAGTTTAGAGCGCCTTTCCACATACCAAATGGCTTTCCATGGATTAGTAGAGGCCATCTGTTTCACAATTCTATCTTTGGACTTGAACAATTGAGCAAAGGAGACTTCATACTTCAGCTGCTCGTCCGTACCCTCTTGACCCTCCATAGGTTCAGCCCCGAACTCTGCACAAGGTTCTTGAAGGCTCTTATCCAAATAATACAGCTTTCTCAGCGCATAAAGATCCACCGTAGGGAGTTCCCCCATCCCGCCCATGTTCATTGTAATAATCACGTCCTCCTTGGGGATACCCAGCTCCAGGGATCGGTTCTCTATCGACATACCTTCCATGCAAGCACACTTGTAGGCAGGTGAGAAAGGGTTGGGGACAATACAAGGTTTGATCAGCCGTGGGAAAACTGGGTAAAGAGCAATTATGGCAAATCTTGTATATCTCAGTAGCTCGTACAAGTGCTCCTGAACGTAGATGGAAAAGGCATCTCTGAGAGAGTCCACCTTGTAAATGACCGCTCCCACAGCCGCCCCAACTAGCACGACAACAAGGAAAACAACCCAAAGGACTTTGATGACCTTCTTGCACAAAGAGAATAGGCTACATTTCACGGGAGGTGGGCTTCTTCGGCTTATTTCGGACTTCAAGACTTGCTCGTACTTCAAAAATAGTGCGCTGTCGTCTGAAACGCGTTCCCTGAGAGAAGCTAGTTGAACAGACAGGGACTGGAGTTTCGGTGACGGTGTAGCCGAGCTTTCAGCAGCAGAAGCACTTTTATTCCCAACAGGTGAATTCTTCTTGTTGGATCTTTTTCTAGAGCGCACTTCGGAAGCCATCTCTCCAAATTGCAAGTGATGTTCAAAATTTCTAAAAACAGAATGTATGATAGACAATTAGGAGACGATTGGAACAGGGATTTCCCCATAGCCACATGTAGGTAAACAAAATGGCGTCTGCTCAAGAATCACAAGAGGGAAATATGGACACGACAGGAGGAGAAATTTCCACTGAAAAAGAATCTGACGTGGATCCCCCCGAAAAGAAACAAGATTTATGTCTTGAAAGTATCCTTATCTAAACTTTTGTATGTTCCGAATGTCGTTGTTCCCCTCCTAGGCGGACTCCTAGTAACACTGTGGTTGTTCCAGGTGGTATTTCCTATCTTTTAGCGTAAGAATTCGTTTCTGATGCGTTTGATACTACAATAAGGGAGATCTCGGTATTGGCTAGCTTCTAAAGTGTCAACCTGGATGCCAGATTTACATTGTGTCATTTCTTAATTGTCATTTCGATTATCCAGGCTGTTTTTATGGTTATTGCGTTTGACCAGGATGTACCTAACCTCACTATTTTGTGTTTGTGGATCATTGGTGACCGTTTACAGATCTGGGGACATGTTTTTGTGTAAAAGAAACTTGTGACATAGAATTCTACATCTCCTCCTGAAGTATAGTGTCCTGGATACTTAAACCTTGTACTTACGTACATACATGTGTTTTTAGAGGTGTGCTCAGTAAAATGTGTACTGCACTTATCAAAATGTGTGCTCAGCAACATGTACAGTAGTACCCCTTTTGGAGACCACCCTTGTGAAAGACTGTTTCAGCTGATCGCAAATGTAGTATGTCCCATACTAAATCCCCTCTCATCAGATACCACCTTTCACAGGTCTCTGAGGGTGGTCTCTCAAAAGGGGTACTACTGTACATACTGTATGTGGTCAAACTCTGTTACTGTGTACCCGGGTTAGTACGTAAGTAAGTACTCCTGGTTAGTACGTAAGTAAGTACTCCTGGTTAGTAAGTAAGTACTCCTGGTTAGTAAGTACGTACTCCTGGTTAGTAAGTAAGTACTCCTGGTTAGTAAGTACGTACTCCTGGTTAGTAAGTAAGTACTCCTGGTTAGTAAGTACGTACTCCTGGTTAGTAAGTACATACTCCTGGTTAGTAAATACATACTCCTGGTTAGTAAGTACTCCTGGTTAGTAGTACTCCTGGTTAGTAGTACTCATTGCTCTGTCCCTACCTCATGCCATACCATTGGAAGCACCTTGGATAGTACGTAAGTACCTCTGATAGTGAGCACCTATTTTGCCTTCCCTTGAGGGTACTTACTATCCAAGTTCTACCATATTATCAAAAGGTGCGGTTTGCAATATAGTGAAATCTCTATAATAAGGACACCATTGGAACCACCATTAACTGTCCTGCTTATGGAGGTGTCCTTATTTCAGAGGTTTTTTTATGTACACATGTCAATGCAAGGGATGTCAAATAGGGCAGAGCAGTGGTGTCCTGTTAGAGGCGGCGGCTGCATTGTGGAGGTGTCCTTTAATAGAGGTTCACTGTACAGTGTACTCAGCAAAATACGTATGTACAGTGAAAAGTTACCTTTGGTAGATGTGTACTGCTGATCAGTTCACCACAACATGCACTATTTATACCACTGTTTGTTTACACTGTTTGTTAACCATTGTTTTTGTTGACACTGTTTGTTTTATGAACCATTATTTTGTTTGTGGAAGTTGTTTATCAAACCTGTGTCTTGCTTGAGAGTTCTTCAAGTGTCTGTGATCCTTAGCCTGTGCAGTCCTGCCGCTGGTAAAGGAGGCACAGAATCAGCATGGACTGAGGCATGGAGACTACAGGAGCTATAGGTGAGTCGGCGGCCTAATCCCTAACTGCAGTGTACGTACGTGCTACAATCAAGTCTGTCAAATCCAACACTCAATGGGACTTGAAAAAGTGTCAGATTAGAAGGTTGTCAGATTATGGAGTGGATATTAACATACTTTAATATGGTGATTGTACCTCATTAAACGGTCCGATTAGAGAGAATGTCAGATTATAGAGGTTTCACTGTACATACTTTGGGATTGCAGTGAGTCCAGCACACACATATTAAGTATGGAAATTGTAAGGTGCATAATGCGTGGAGTATGCACAGTGGAACCTGTGTAATGCGGACACCTTGGGGACCACTGAGAAGTGCCTGATTTTCCAGGGTTGCCCAGATACATATGTCATTCATATATTTATGAGAATTTGTGACCATAACCTAATGTCCAGTTTATGCAGGTGTCCAGATTTACAAGTTTCCTGAATAGCAGGTTCCACTGCATGTAGATACTGTACAATATAGTGTGTCTTAATCTCATGTGCATACACATATCTGTATACTTAGCTGTGTTATACATAGGTGCTTGTGCAGTGAACCCTCTCTAAGCCAATCACCCTTGGGACCAAAGAAAAAGTTTGGTTTAGAGAGGTTTTCAGATTAGAGAGATTCTATATGTATGTACTGTATGTACAGCAAATATAGAGAGCAGGACTTGAAAGCACTTCCAGTTTGAGAGGGTTCCAGATTACAGAGGGTTTGGTTTAGGGAGGTTCCTCCTTACTTACCAACGTACTTGTGTACATACGTACATATGTACATTAGCAGTCTTTAACTGGTCCAGTGATTGCTGGTTTTGTGTTTACCTCTTTATTATTGTTTACCTCTGCATTGTTGTTTACCACTGCATTGTTGTTTACCTCTGCATTATTGTTTACCACTGCATTGTTGTTTACCACTGTATTATTGTGTTTTGTTGTCTTCTATTGTAGGTTGTATTGTTCTCGAAGAGTTCGTCGCATTCGGAAATCACTTCATTTTACTCTGGGAAAAAGGCACAGATATGTTGGAAAGTCTATAACTTGTGATATGGTTACTGATGTTAGGTGTGTGTGTGTGTGTGTGTGTGTGTGTGTGTGTGTGTGTGTGTGTGTGTGTGTGTGTGTGTTTGTGTGTGTGTATGTGTGTGTGTGTGTGTGTGTGTGTATGTACGTATGTGTGTGTGTATGTGTGTGTGTGCACGCGTGCACGTGTGTGTGCGTGGGTGGGTGTGGGTGTGGGTGTGGTTGTGTGTCTGTCTGTCTGTCTTTATTTGTCTGTCTGTCTGTGTTTGTGTGTGCGTTACATGTAATAGTTGTATCCTGCCTTGGTGTGCTACAGCAGCCATTAATTGGCACTTTATGCTGCTGTAGCACACCAAGGCAGGATACAACTATTATGCGTCATGGTGAAGCAAAACACTGCAAAATGTGACAATTGACAACTACTAATTAATGAGGCATGAATGGGTTTTGGCTGGCAGGAGATTGAAAAGACCCTTGACCTGGGCTACATCAGAGTAGCAGGGCTACATCGCGAATGTAAGCCCACGGTACTCTTTGATCCACCCAACTTTCACCCCCGCACCATGACACATATGTGTATACACATTCGTGTGTGTACATACGTACATGCTTACCATGTTGATGTAGTGTACCTTCTCTATGCTCTACATACGTATGTATATTAAATGCCGATTCTCCTTTCCTTCCATCTTCTCAAGATTCCTGCAGATTCCCCTTGTGTGTGCTGAGCGCGCGTGGGCATATGCAATGCAGCTGAAACAGGACGCAGAGAGCGAGTACAGGAAGAAACATCACTTACAGAGAAAGCTCAACAAGGCCAACATCTTTGCACAGGAGCTCCTCACTCTGTGCGAAGGGTCCCCTCAGTGCGACCCCCGGACCAAGCTGGAAGCTGATGCCTACGCCAAGTGGATGAAGGGGAACCTCCACTTTGAGAAGCAAGAATGGAAGGAGGCTTTTGACTGCTTTGGAAGTGCCCAGTGAGTGCATACATACATACAGTGAATACATACGTACATACGTATATGCATACATACATACATACATATGTATATACGTACGTACATACATGCATACATACGTATGTACGTACCTATGTACCTACGTACACATGTGCATACATGTTGTGAGCTGATTAGGTATTGGACTTATGTACATACGTACATATGTACGTACGTACGTATGTACATAATACATATAAATGGTTAGGAAATACTTTGATATTTGTCACTATTGCTACATATTATGTTTTCCTTAGGACAATATATGAACAGTTGGCGAGTGCTGTATTGGAGGATCACAGGGTGTACTACCATCAGCGTGTGAACGAGATCACTCCTTCAATACGGTACTGTGCATACAATATCGGTGACATGCCCTCGGACGTGAAGGAGTTGACCAAACTAAGAGTGTCCACTCCTGGATATGAGCTGCTGGCCTCAAAGATTGATGTTAGTGTGTGTGTGTGTGTGTGTGTGTGTGTGTGTGTGTGTGTGTGTGTGTGTGTGTGTGTGTGTGTGTGTGCGTACCTACGTACGTGTATGCATGCATGTGTACTTCAGTATGTATGACTGTGGATGCAATTTAGTATGAACGTATGTATACATATACGTTTACCATTGTTTATGTTTGTGTTAATTTGTGGACGGTATACATACGCATGTATACATACGTAGAAACATACATACGTAGATGTACGTAATTGTGTATGCACATACGTATGCACTTACAGTAATACTTGTCTACAAAAAAACACTCAAAGAAACAAGTGATTGGGGTCTCTGTAGACAGGTGGTCCTTATACACACAGAGTTGCAGTGGTATCAATCTACAATGGTCTCTGTAGGCAGGTGGTCCTTATACAGAGGTGCAGTG
>CAUJGJ010000332.1:3242500-3270000 GCA_963170055.1 Halisarca cf. caerulea | reverse complement strand
CTGCCACCGGAGCTGCAGCCAATTCCTTGCAAACCACTCTTCTTTGATCTGGCAAAGAACTACATCGAATTCCCTGATCTGGAACACAGAACGAAGGAAAAAGGAAAAGAACAACAGGGAGGAGGACTTCTTGGATGGTTTTGGGGGAAGAAATGAAGTGAGAATCATCTTGTCTCTAATGAACATTTGTGCAAGGATATTTTGTACTGTTTAGCTATGCTTGGTAGTATAGTTTCTTGTACATATATGAATGTTATCGTCTTGTCATCGTTGAAGGTTGTGAGCATGTTGTTTAACAACTACATGTATGTACCTACTACATCTTGGCTGTCCTGGTAGGCAGTTGTGCATGTCTGCTTTGCCTGTGGTCCTCTTTCGTGCATGGGCAAATTACTAGACTCCTTCTCAAGGTGTATACAAACTTTGTGAAGGTTTTGCCATCTTCACGGTATCTTTGATTTTTGACAGATCAGAATTTTCTGACTTTAGTGGCTAAAATTATTCTGTAAAGTGTTTTGTACATTTTTAGAGGTTTTTCTGCCCTACAATTATTGGTCTCTACATTCATACGTACGTACGTACGCATTTACAATCAATCTATCCTTACCGTGACAAAGCACTATAAACATGTGCCTTGTACTGCATGTCAACAGTTTCCATACTTAAAGGTGTGCTTGTGAGGCAAATCTACATTATTATGTACTTTCAGTTGAATTTCTGGTGTACAGTACTCCTGCATTCTCCCTACTATAATCATCTTCTGGGGACAGTCACTGTATCAAAGTACTGTACGTGTGTATGCTAAGAATCACTTGATGTTCCAACAAACTCTGTAGTCTGGCTGTACATCTTGCTTGGTGCCCATTGCATGTTGGATCATAAAGGTTCCCTGTTCTGTGAGAAATCATATAATGTCATGAATCATTTTCTTTGCGTAGGTTGGACATTTGGACCTTTGTGTTCCGTGATGGGACTTTTCTAGGACTTATTATGTTTCTTTTTATGCCTATAAAATATTTTGGCCATTGAATTGGATTTGTTGTCACAATATACCTGAGCGATTTATGTATTAAATCAGTAGGAAAAATATATGTGTTAACGTTCTTGTTTTGTATATTACTATAAATCATAAAAATGAGATCAATTGCTATTACGTGGGTTGAAATTCCCGTATATACAATAATTTTATCACACAATTATAATTGGAAATTGTACATGATAATTTGTCACGCATACACTTATTATAATTCTCACTAAGTACAGTAATTATAGTGTCTATACGATAATATATTGTGAATATAGCATCCAGTCACAATCTTATTTTTTCACATACGTAATTATATTTATAATTATATTTATTGTGCAATCTTTTCACAGTAGGTTCTGAATTATAAGTGTACATGTACATGCACGTAAACTAGCAATGATACTTCTGTACATGCATGTGCGTACACTATAGCAATGATATCTAATTTGGAAAAAGAACAGTTGATGGAGATTTACACAGGCACTGAGCTAAGAATGCCATTGCAATACCGACACACCATAGCAGTGGAACCTGTAACTCTACACTATGGACACCAACCATTCCATAGGACCATGCACCATGAACTGTGCCCTGTTTAGAGAGGTGTCATCATTGCAGCCCGGGGTATTATTATGTGTACACATGTCAATACAAAGATCTATAATAGAGAATGTCAATTGCAAATAGGGCGGAGGTGGCTGCATTTCGGAGGTGTTACTCTGTGGTACGTATGGTAGACCATGGAAGATATACTCATAGTGGTAATAATAATATTAAATAAAATACATGCACTGCACATGTACAAATGGATAATAAAATTTAATAATTATAGTAGTTTACATATAGTTAGCAAGTAGGGATTCTTCCCTCACTTGCTACTAGATCAAGTTGACCTTCTCTGATGATTGACATGTGGCAGGCACGTTTGGTTGAAGATCGGGAACCACGAATGCAAGTGATGGCAGATCTCAGCAACGAAAAACTCAAATTACATCTGATCCAGTTCATGGTCTTTGAGTACGGCTGACCATGCTTCTCTGCTAGGAGGGAGGCCAGTCTCCTGTAGGTGACAGTTGCTGCTGTGCCCATCCCACCTGCTGCTAAGATATACTCCATGGCCTGTCATACCAAATCACGGCATTACAGGCGAACAACGCTATGCATGAAGGCATCCTTATCACGTGACTTATCGATACAATTATGGCGACCAGGAGAGATTTGCAAACATTTGTGGTGAGTTTGAGCTGTGGAACAAGACAGTCAGGTCCACATAATCCGTATACTGTACATCCTTTGGCTTTGCTATAAGCCCTAGGCGTTGGTACTAGCGCTTTGTTTCGATATTTTCTGTTTTATTTTAGATCGTTTCTTTAGCGCTTTTGTGGATCGGACAGTGCGTCTCTGTTGTTGCGCCATCTCCTCCGAGAAATAAAGGGGATCCCGTGGGCTCTGTACAAGGGCTAGTTCAAAGGCTACTGGGGAAGAAGTTTGTTAACTCCTTCAAATATGAAGTGATCCAGGACCAAGGTGGACACGACGTGTTCGAAGTCGATTCCGATCTGGAATCCTCCAGACCAGTTCTGAGGGGAAACACAGGAGTAGCTCTCGCGTCTGCCTTAAACTGGTACCTGAAATACACGTGTTTTTGCTCTGTAAGTTGGGGAAGAAACGGATCTGGTAACCAGTTGTCCGTAAAACACCCTCCTCCAATACCAAGCAGCAAGACAGTGATGGTGTCTCCAGTGAAGTACAAATACTACATGAACGTTTGTACTGTGTCTTATTCCATGGTTTGGTGGGACTGGGAGAGGTGGGAGTTTGAGCTGGACTGGATGGCATTGAACGGTATCAACCTTCCTCTATCCTTTACCGGTCAAGAGTATGTGTGGATGGAGTTCTATCGCAGTGTCGGTCTATCCGATCCAGACATCCTCGATTTTCTGTCTGGTCCCGCCTTCATGGCATGGCAGCGTATGGGTAACATCCGAAGGTGGGGAGGTCCCCTTGACATGCAGTGGATGAAGGACCAATATGAGCTTCAGTTGAAGATCCTCCAGCGAAGCAGAGAGTACGGTATGTCCAATGTTCTTCCTGGTTTTTCCGGTCATGTACCTGCAGCAATTGCACAGAAGTATCCCAGCCACAAATTCATTCGCACTGCCGAGTGGGATGGTTTCAACAGCACCTTCTCTGAGGACTATCTTCTTGAGCCAACAGATCCACTTTTTGTTCAACTAGCTGAGGGATTTTACAAGATGCTTATCAAGGATTTCGGAACAGATCATTTCTTCAATGCGGACACGTACAACGAAATGACTCCTTCCTCCAGTGATCCAACCTTCCTGGCCGACACTAACAAGGCAATATACACTGGCATGGTGAATGGTGACCCAGATGCTGTGTTTGTCATGCAAGGCTGGCTGTTCTTAAACAGTGAGTTGTTGGTGTGCATTGGACTGCCATACTCCATGCAACTTACACTAATCTAATACAGTCAAACGACAGCACCACTGGTTCCACTACATCATGCTGCTATTAGCAAGTTGTTGAAACCAGTACATTTTGTATAGAGACCAGTGATAAAGTTCCCAACATGTGCGTTGTTGTAGAGAGAGTGATACTGTATCAAGTGACTTTGTAAAGAGAATTGACTGTGCTTCAATTTCATGCACAATCACAGAAACCCACATACCTCTACTATTCCTTGAATTACTGTACAGTGGGAAACAGTCGTGACATTTGGGGGGGGGTAGGGGTTGACCGTCCCTCGTACCTTCGATTTCAGAGACAGCGTGTTCATGTTGTGTGGATAGACACGTGGATTTGCATCCCACCCTGTGTTGCTCACAAGGATAACTTCAGCCCCCCCCCCCCCCCATGCACCTCCCCACCCCCACTGGTTACACTTGTTGCATCTGAGGCTGCTAATGACATGCACAGATTTCACAAGTGGATTTCATGTGTGACATTTTAGGTAGCATTTACATCGTTACTGAAGTAAAATGGCGGACTTTCCAAAGATTTTATATCATATAAACTCATGCATGCATGCAATCACCGCATTTCAGGCCCACTAAAATGAGACAATTCGCATATCATTTAGGTGGTGATGTTTTTCCAACATACATACTGTAGATGTCTGCTGTGTGTAGTGCACTGAAGGATGTGTGCTGCAAGACATCTTGCATGTCCATTGTGTGTAGTGCACTGAAGGATGTGTGCTGCAAGACATCTTGCATGTCCATTGTGTGTAGTGCACTGAAGGATGTGTGCTGCAAGACATCTTGCATGTCCATTCTGTGTAGTGCACTGAAGGATGTGTGCTGCAAGATATGTTCCATGCCCGCTGTGTGTAGGACTAAAGGATGTGTGAGGATGAATGATCGCCCTGTAATCCCCTGACATGCAAACCACACAAGGATCTTTCTAAAGATTTGCTTTTGTCAGAATAGGTTTCGTTTTGTTAGTATTTTTCTTGTTTGTAGGCTAAGATCATATGTATTTTCTAGGACATGTTGCATGGTCTCCCTGGGATTGAAGCTGTGGGTGTTTTCTTCCTGAATGCATAGGCGTAGTCCTGAGTGTTCTCCTTGACCTGCGTTTCTATTGCATCTACTGGGACCACTGATTGATACTAATGTTTTGCAAGTTTTTTGTGTGCTCACTGGTCGTGGCTACTGTGGTATCTCAACCCCCATGTATGGTTTCCCAGGGGTAGTTGGTGGTTGTATGTCTTCAAATCTTTTTTGACCAAAGTCACATGATATTATGTGATATAGCTTCTCTCTAGTGACCAGTCCTGTATGACAAGCACACTCACAGTACCCCATGCACCCAGCTTTGTATATATCTGGGTAGTGATTTTAGGGAAAGTAAGCACCATTTTGTACTATATATGGTACAGAGTGGATTGCTGTGTCCATAGTATAATACTATACAGTCACCACATATGCACTCATGCACGCACATACACATGCACACACACGCACGCACGCACGCACTCACGCACACACACACACACACACACACACACGCACACACACACACACACACACACACACACACACACACACACACACACTAAAAGGATGTAATGCTCCATACTTCATTGCTCAGTATCTTTGTTGCATTGTTTGCATTCTCACTCACTTTACACTCTGTACTTTCATTATGCACAGCTAAGTTCTGGACTGATGCTGCAATTGAGGCCTTCTTATCTCAAGTGCCTGATGACCACATGTTGATACTGGATCTGGACTCCCTCACACAACCAGTTTGGGCCCGCACAAAGTCGTATTATGGGAAGCCATTTGTATGGTGTCTTTTGCACAACTTCGGGGGAATGAGGAGCATGTATGGGAATTTACCTGGGATCACTCAGGACCCGCCCAAATCCCTGGCCACACCGAACAACACTATGGTTGGTATTGGTCTGACACCAGAGGCTATTGAGCAAAATCCAATTGTGTATGACTTGATGGTAAGTAGTGTTTGTGTGTGTGTGTGTGTGTGTGTGTGTGTGTGTGTGTTCATGTGTGTGTGTTTGTGTGTGTGTGTGTGTGTGTGTGTGTGTGTGTGTGTGTGTGTGTGTGTGTGTGTGTACGTATGTGTGTTTATGTGTGTGTGTGTGTGTGTGTGTGTGTGTGTGTGTGTGTGTGTGTGTGTGTGTGTGTGTGTGTGTGTGTGTGTTTGGTGATGACTATGCATGTACAGTATATATATATATATATATATATATATATATATGCATTCTTGCATGGATGTCTATAATATGTGCATGTACATTGTATGTGCCATGCTTTCTTGCAGAAAGTGTGCTGAGGGGAGTGCCCATGCATTGTTAATGTGCAGTATAGGACCATGTGATGATCATGCATGAGTGTACGCTATGTACAGTGAAACCTGTTAACGCAATCTTATGTCTAGCAGGTGACCATCTTATTGGATGTATCGGTGTAGTGTACTTACTTCAAGTGTACATGTTAGGTTGACTTTCAGCACAAGTATGTTCAGCTCTAGAGTATGGGTAGCCATTTTGTTTTTACACAATCCCTATTATGAAGGTCTACCTTGATTAATGATAATGAGCTCCTTATCTTGTGTCTTGCAGTGTGAAATGGGTTGGAGGAAGGAGGCTGTCAATGTTCAATATTGGGTTGACCAATACTGGATGCGTCGCTATGGTACCACGTCAGCTGTCATGACCGATGCTTGGTACCATCTGTTGAATGCTGTGTATCAGTTTAACTTTGACTGGAACATGAAGTCTCTGATTGAGAGAGCTCCGGAGCTGAGTATGATCAGGTGTGTGTCTCTCAGTACATTATGCATCATGCGTGCATGGGTGTATGTGTGTGTGTGTGTGTGTGTGTGTGTTTGTGTGTGTGTGTGTGTGCGTGTGTGTGTGTATGTGTGTGTATGTGTGTGTATATATGTGTATGTGCGTAAGTAAAATGAAGATTAACTCACCAGCTACAGACCCCACACACATGCACATATACACACACATGCACATGTGTATTTTACCAATACCTTGTGTAGTTGTGTAGTTATTAAGATCTTCTTCAACCCGGTGTATTAATTTGTACAGTTCTAAATCAACCAACGCAACATCCACAGTGACAGCATGGAGGTTGATGTACATGGCAACACTCACATCTCCCCATATCAAAACTGGCTCCTCCACCTTCCACTATGACCTTGTCGACTTGGGCCACCTCTGCCTCTCCAACCTGTTCATGGAACTGCACACCATGATGGGCCTCGCCTACAACCAGTGGTTGTTGGACAAGAATCCTGCTTGGGAGACCACCGTATCATCCCTGGGTGGCAGGATGCTGGCTATCATCTCTGATCTTGATGAGCTGTTGTCGTCTGATCAGAATTACCTTCTAGGGCCATGGATTAAGGAAGCAAGGGACAGTGTATCGGATGAAAGTAGTAAAAACCTTTATGAATTCAATACTCGCAACCAGATCACTCTGTGGGGATATAATGAGCATGAAGTCATTGACTACGCAGCAAAGGCGTGGGGAGGGTTGGTGAAGGACTACTACTACCCACGGTGGGAGCTGTTTATCACCACTGTAATGAAGGCTATCAAAGATGGCACACCTGTTGATATGGATGCTTACAGGCAAGCTAGGTTCAACCTCGAGGAGACATGGAATATGAAGGTATGCACAGAGCCTTGTTCATTCTATATAATAATGTATAGTGAATCAAATTCAAAAATGCGTGCATTCACCCTAGGCTTCCTTTATGTACAGTAAGTTCACACACATGCACTCACACACACACTCACACACACACGCACACACACACACACACGCGCACGCGCACACACACACACACACACACACGCACACACACACGCGCGCGCACACACACACACACACACACACGCACACACACGCGCGCGCACACACACACACACACACACACATTACAAGTCAGTGTGTGCATCATATCCTTTGCAAAACCCACCCTAGCTCATTCCTCATGCAGATATCATCCTATCCTGTAACTCCTGCTGGAGATCCAGTGACGATCACAGCTGCTCTTGTGGACACATTTGCTTTTGTGTCCGCTAGCAACTACAATGTCTTTACCAACCATGATATCCCATCTGGTCCTTCTGACCTCTACGGAGCTGGGAACAAACCGTGGACTCAGGATCCGGACCAGTTGAGGTTTCTTTGTAACGTCAACCCTACTTGTGTGGGATACACCTCAGAGGGGTTCCTCAAAAACTCAACTTCTGGATGGACAGAGAAGCCTGGTGTCACGACCTACATCAAGAGGAAGATGGACGACTAATGGAGAAACTTGTTAGGATTTCTGTGAAATTGTAGTAGTTTGTAAAAGTATCAAGTCACAATAAAAATATAAAATGCAGTGTTGTAATATGTCATGCATGATCATTGAAATCATTATAATACATGAATATTATCACAGTCCACATTAATGTCTTGCATGCAGGAGTCATGCATGCAGTCAATATCTCCAGTCTATATACTGAAAACGATAACTATGTGTGTGAAAACCAAAATGCTATATAGACTACTGCAGGGATGCCATGATCAATTTCTTTGGGGCATGTGGGGAATGTTCACAGTAACCCAGCATGCATGGCCAATTGCCCCTCTGGCATATAGTATATAATATGCATGTATAACTGCAGTGATGTATTCATAAATCTGCATAAAGTGATCGAAAATGGCACCAGATATTATAAAGTCTAGAAAGCAAATTTTCACAGGGGGAGCATATATACCCCAGACCCCAGACCAGTCCCCCCCCTAGCTAGTAATACACACCTGCACACTATGACATACTTATCCTTTGTAGCTCACTGAAAGAAATCCTATAAGCATAGTTATAATTACCTACTCCCCCCCTTACATTTACACTCCCATACATTGCCTATATATCCATAATAAGCATACATGCATGCACATGCACACTAGCAACAATATTTAATTTGTAAATAACAATTGATAGAGATTTACACAAGCACTGAGCAATGAAATGCCATTGCAATATCGACATACTGGTCCGTGAAACCTCTGTAATAAGGACAACATTGGTCAATGCAAGGGATGTCAAATGGGGCGGAGGTGGCTGCATTTAGAAGGTCTTTCTCTGTACTGATAATATACTCCAACCGACTCCAACGCCATGCATGCTGGCTTCGTAGTATCTACCAATATGATGCATCATAGACCCTCAATGCAGGCATCCTAATCACGTGACTTATCGATACAATGATGGCGACCAGGACAGATTTGCAAACATTTGTGGTGAGTTTGAGCTGTGGAACAAGACAGTCAGGTCCATGCACATGTTCCACATATATTGTACACCCTTTGGCTTTGCTATATGCCCTAGGCGTTGTGTGGGGTAACTTGGAACGGCCGCGAATAAAAGCAGTGTCAACAGTAAGCTATAGGTACAATCTTTTTATCGGTAATGTCTCCATGAATTGGGCGTGCAGTAGTGGCAAGTATGGCTGGGCAGCTAAACCATAGCAAAAGATGCAGACCCTGTTGCAAGTTACCCACACGTTCCAAGTTGCCCCGCTTTACCCCACAAGCGATTGGTGCAATATTTTCTGTTTTGTTTCAGCTCGTTTCTCTAACGATTTTGTGGGTCGGACAGTGCTTCTCTGTTGCATCGCCATCTCCTCCGAGAAATAAAGGGGATCCCGTGGGCTCTGTACAAGGGCTAGTTCAAAGGCTACTGGGGAAGAAGTTTGTTGACTCCTTCAAATATGAAGTGATCCAGGACCAAGGTGGACACGACGTGTTCGAAGTCGATTCAGATCCGGAATCCTCAAGACCAGTTCTGAGGGGAAACACAGGAGTAGCTCTCGCTTCTGCCTTAAACTGGTACCTGAAATACACGTGTTTTTGCTCTGTAAGTTGGGGAAGAAACGGATCTGGTAACCAGTTGTCCGTAAAACACCCTCCTCCAATACCAAATAGCAAGACAGTGATGGTGTCTCCAGTGAAGTACAAATACTACATGAACGTCTGTACTGTGTCTTATTCCATGGTTTGGTGGGACTGGGAGAGGTGGGAGTTTGAGCTGGACTGGATGGCATTGAACGGTATCAACCTTCCTCTCTCCTTTACCGGTCAAGAGTATGTGTGGATGGAGTTCTATCGCAGTGTCAGTCTATCCAACCCAGACATCCTCGATTTTCTGTCTGGTCCCGCCTTTATGGCATGGCAGCGTATGGGTAACATTCGAAGGTGGGGAGGTCCCCTTGACATGCAGTGGATGAAGGACCAATATGAGCTTCAGTTGAAGATCCTCCAGCGAAGCAGAGAGTACGGTATGTCCAATGTTCTTCCTGGTTTTTCCGGTCACGTACCTGCAGCAATTGCACAGAAGTATCCCAGCCACAAATTCATCCGTACTGCCGAGTGGGGTAGTTTCAACAGCACCTTTTCTGAGGACTATCTTCTTGAGCCAACAGATCCACTGTTTGTTCAACTAGCTGAGGGATTTTACAATATGCTTATCAAGGAGTTCAGAACAGATCATTTCTTCAATGCGGACACATACAACGAAATGACTCCTTCCTCCAGTGATCCAACCTTCCTGGCTGACACTAACAAGGCAATATATACTGGCATGGTGAATGTGGACCCAGATGCTGTGTTTGTCATGCAAGGCTGGCTGTTCTTAAACAGTGAGTTGTTGTAGTGTGTTTGACTGCTATACTCCATACAGCTTACACTAATCTAATATTTCAATTTCATGCACAATCATGCAAACACATAAACCACCACTACTCCTTGCAATACTGTACAGTGGGAAATTGTCATGACCAATCATCTCATACAGTATGTCCGTATTGGAGGGGGGGTTGAATGCCCCTCCCCTCTCCTTCGTACGTACCTTCAATTTCAGGAACAGTGTGTCCACGTTAGGTGGATAGATATGTGGATTTGCACCCCACCCTGTGTTGCTCACAAGGATAGCTTTAGCTCCTCACTCCCTCTTGTTACAGTTGCTGCATTCGAGGCTGCTAATGACATGCACAGTTTTCAGAAGTGGAATTTATGTGTGAAATTTTAGGTAGTAATTGCGTAGTAGGAAGATGGCGGACTTTTCAAGAATTCTATAAACTCAATCTGTACTTTTCAGGCCTACTACATGGGACGTACGTATCTCCCACAAGACATGTTATGTGTGCACTATGTGTAATGTACTGAAAGATGTGTGAGGATGATAAATGATTGCCGGCATTGTTTACTGTGCAGCCCACACAAGGATCTTTCTAAAGGGCTACTTTGTCAGAAGGTTTTCGTTTATCCTTTTCTAGTTTGTAGCCTCAGATTACATGTACTGTATACTCATTATTTTATTGTGTGACTAAACTTCCTGGTTTTTGTGGATTTTCAGCCATCCGCGAAATTTTTCGCCCTTGAAAATTTGGATCAGGCTCTTGTGTAACGACAAAACATGGCTGTTCGTGATTGTAAAACCGCAAAAATCACTAAAACCCAAGATTCGCGACAGTTTCACCCATGACAATTGAACCATGTACAGTATTTACTAGGAACAGTCTCCCTGGGATTGATGCTGTGGGTGTGTTTTTCCAGAATACTTATAGGTGTATTCCTGTGTGTTCTCCTTGACCTGTGTTTCTATCGCATCTATCTGTAGTGGAGGCCAATGATTGCCACTTTTATTTTGCAAGTTTTGTATGCTCACTGGTTGTGGCTTACACTGAGGTATCTCAACCCCACTATATACGTAGTTTCCCAGGGGTAATTGGTGGTGGCTGTTATGTTTCTTCAAATCTTGCTTTGACTTAGTCTCGGAACCAGACCCACCATGCGCTGTGACATCATAGGTACGCCACCGGGGTACCTATGACGTCACAGAGCATGGTGGGTCTGGTTCCGAGACTAGCTTTGACCAAGGTCACATGTAGTGTAGCTTTTCTCCAGTGGCCAGTCCTGTATGACAAGTACACTGACAGTTTCCCACTCAGCTACGTATCGGACTGAGTAGTGATTTTAGGGAAGGTATGCACCATGCAATGCTATTGTACAGGGATTGCTGTGTTCCTAGTACTATATGCTCAGCAGTCACCACACACACACACACACACACACACACACACACACACACACACACACACACACACACACACACACACACACACACACACGCATGCATGCATGCACACACGTACGGACGCACACACACACAATAAGGATGTAATATTCCCTACTTCATTACTCAGTATCTTTATTTCATTGTTTGCACAGCTGGATTCTGGACGGACACTGCAATTGAGGCCTTCTTATCTCAAGTACCTGATGACCACATGTTGATCCTGGATCTGGACTCACTGACACGGCCAGTTTGGGCCCGCACAAAGTCGTACTATGGGAAGCCTTTTGTATGGTGTCTTTTGCACAACTTTGGGGGAATGAGGAGCATGTATGGGAATTTACCTGGGATCACTCAGGACCCGCCCAAATCCCTGGCCACACCCAACAACACTATGGTTGGTATCGGTCTGACATCATGGCTATTGAGCAAAATCCAATTGTGTATGACTTGATGGTAAGTATTGTGTGTGTGTGCACACACACGCAGTATGGGTAGCCATTTTGTTTGTATACAATCCCCACATGTGAAGGTCTACCATAATCCATGATCATGAGCTCCTTATCTTGGGTCTTGCAGTGCGAAATGGGCTGGAGGAAGGAGGCTGTCAATGTTCAAGATTGGGTTAACCAATACTGGATGCGTCGCTATGGTACCACGTCAGCTGTCATGACCGATGCTTGGTACCACCTGTTGAATGCTGTGTATCAGTTTAACTTTGACTGGAACATGAAATCCCTGATTGAGAGAGCTCCAGAGCTGAGTATAAGCAGGTGTGTGTCTCTCAGTGCATGTACATGTGTATATGTGTGCGTGTGTGTGTGAGTACGTGGGTGCATGCGTGCATGTGTATGTATGTGTGTTTGTGTGTATGTTGTGTGTGTGTGTGTGTGTGTGTGTGTGTGTGTGTGTGTGTGTGTGACACTGTGTGTGTGTGTGTGTGTGTGTGTGTGTGTGTGTGTGTGTGTGTGTGTGTGTGTGTGTGTGTGTACGTAATATGTATGTATGTATGTAGTATGTATGTAGTATGCACTATGTACAGTATATACAGTATAATTGCATAAGTAGAATGAAGAGAAACTCACTAGTCCCCACACACATGCATACACACACACACACACACACACACACACACACACACACACACACACACACACACACACATGCACATGCACACACACACACATACATACACACACACACACACACACACACACTCACACACGTGTGCATTTTATCAAAGCCTTGTGTAATAGTTATTATGGTTTTCTCAAATCCTGTTCACTTATTATAGTTTCAAATCAACCAACGCAACATCCACAGTGACAGCATGGAGGTTGATGTACATGGCAACACTCACATCTCCCCATATCAAAACTGGCTCCTCCACCTTCCACTATGACCTTGTCGACCTGGGTCACCTCTGCCTCTCCAACCTGTTCATGGAACTGCACACCATGATGGGCCTCGCCTACAACCAGTGGTTGTTGGACAAGAATCCTGCTTGGGAGACCACCGTATCATCCCTGGGTGGCAGTATGCTGGCTATCATCTCTGATCTTGATGAGCTGCTGTCATCTGATCAGAATTATCTTCTTGGGCCGTGGATAAAGGAAGCAAGGGACAGTGTATCTGACGGAAGTAGTAAAAGTCTTTATGAATTCAACGCTCGCAACCAGATCACTCTGTGGGGATACCATGAGGGTGGAATAAACGACTACGCAGCAAAGGCGTGGGGAGGGTTGGTGAAGGACTACTACTATCCGCGGTGGGAGCTGTTCCCCACCACTGTGACGAATGCTATCAAAGATGGCACACCTGTTGATATGGATGCTTACAGGCAAGATAGGTTCAACCTTGAGGAGACATGGAATATGAAGGTAAGTATGGAGCTTTGTACGTCGATTCTATATTGTAATGATTCTCATTCAAAGTGCATACATTCACCCTATTCTTACTTTATTTGCAGTAAGCACACATGCATGCATGCTTACACACACACACACACACACACACACACACAACACACACATCACACGCCAGTGTGTGCATCATATACCCCTTGCAAAACCCACCCTGATTTTTCATGCAGATATCATCCTATCCTGTAACTCCTGCTGGAGATCCAGTGACGATCACAGCTGCTCTTGTGGACACATTTGCTTTTGTGCCCACTAGCAACTACAATGTCATGACCAACCACGACATCCCATCTGGTCCTTCTGACCTCTACGGAGCTGGGAACAAACCGTGGACTCAGGACCCGAACCAGTTGAGGTTTCTCTGTAACGTCAATCCTACTTGTGTTGGTTACACCTCAGAGGGGTTCCTCAAGAACTCAACAACGGGACTGGCAGAGAAGCCTAATGTCACGGTCTACCTCAAGATGAAGATGGACGACTAGTGGAGACACTTAATTGTCAGGATTTCTGTGAAATTGTTTTAGTTTGTATACAATTATCAAGTCACATGCAATATACTATTATGCAGTAATTATTTGAAGTCATTATACAAGAATAGTACTAATTTTGCATCTCTTCATGGACATAATTTATATGTTTGTGTCCCTGCACGTGCTATTTCATTTATAGTTTGCAACTTGCATGACAATATTAATGTATAAGGTACAGCATGGCCAGTGACAGTCCAGCCAGCTGAACCCACGTTCATACATAAGCGCCGACAGGGAAGGAAAATGTTTCCCTTTCCTGCCATCGGCGCTCATGTATGAACGTGGGTCCAGCTGGCTGGACTAGGCCAGTGCACATGATTGATGGTACCCAAATAGTCACATTGCATGCATGTCAGCCTTATACTTTGAATTCACTGCAATTGAGTACTTGCAGATATAGATCTACGCATGCATACATGGAGATCTGCATGCATGGCTTGATGCATATATATATATATATATATGCAATATTATAATTTTACATGCAAGAAAACATTCAGTTGCATGCACAGAAGCCTATATAATAATGCAACAATTGGAATTTACATAAAATGGTTATGCATGCACGTGTACATAGTAACAATGATTGATCTATGTATATTAATAAAATTATGTATATATTTATATATATGTAATGTTATGTGCAGTGTAACCTGTGAATCAAGACCACTCTAGGGACTTTATAATACTATGGAGTACGGTAGTACTCCATATGTAGGATTGACATGGAAAAACATGGCCGCCATACATTAGGGAAAATTTATTTTCGCCCAAAAATACCTTATGCTGTTCCTAATTCTCAGATGATCTCAAAATGGCCATGCAGGTTGCAATATTGATTGCTTGCTATAATATGTACATATAATATTGCTATATGAAGTGGCTCACAGACCAGCCTACTGTGGTCTATTATATAGTGGTGGCCTTTATAAGACAGATTTCACTGTGTCTTTAACATACACTCCAAATTCAATGCTGCTAGCTATGTATATATATATATATATATATATATATATATATATATATATAGTGTGGACTGCATACATGGGGGCATATCAGGCCCGTACACAGGGGTGGGGAGGGGGATGGTTCGAACAATCACCCCCCCTCCCTTTAATTTTGTGCAGACATTAATTGAACTGGAAATAGTGTTTCCTCACTGACTTGAGGCAAACAAATCAAAATTCTACAATAATTAATACTGAAAATCTTAGATGCATACTCAAGTGATGCAACAGGGTGCAATGATTGCATCATGCTACATTGCATGATGCAATCATTGCACCCTGTAGAGAGTATCTACGATGTATATTACCCCCCTTTTGTGAACCCCGTGTATGGGCCTGCACATGTTGCATGCACGCATGCATGTGATGGCCGGAGCTCAATCCAAACAATAGAGCTATTTGAATGAATTAGGGTAACTTGACCGATATACAGTCACACTTGGTTTATCCGAAACTGGTTTATGTGGAAACCTCATTTTTCCGGCACTGTGCTGTGAATCACATGTACTGTATACAGTGGGATCTGGTTTATCCGACAACATTCCTCATGATTGGCATGCATGTGTCAGATAAGCCAGGTGTTGGATAAACCAAGTGTTGGATAAACCAGGTGTTGGATAAATCAGGTGTTGGGGATAAACCAGGTGTTGGATAAACCAGGTGTTGGATAAATCAAGTGTCGGGGATAAACCAGGTGTTGGATAAACCAGGTGTTGGATAAATCAGGTGTTGGGGATAAACCAGGTGTTGGATAAACCAGGTGTTGGATAAATCAGGTGTTGGGGATAAACCAGGTGTTGGATAAACCAGGTGTTGGATAAATCAGGTGTCGGGGATAAACCAGGTGTTGGATAAACCAGGTGTTGGATAAATCAGGTGTCGGGGATAAACCAGGTGTCGGGGATAAACCAGGTATTAGATATACCAAGCAGTGTTGGCTATATATACAGGTGTTTGCCATACCAGGACCTGCATGGTGTTGAATATACCATGCAGGTGTTGGATAAACCAGGAAAATTATTGTGCACGTGCGCAGATGGGAATTCACAACAGAGTGCCGGATAAATAAGGTTTCCTAATAAACCACCGTCGGATAAACAAGCTTAAGGTGTAACTGCATAAGTATAAATTCATAAACACATGCACAATACATTCTTATAATATCTTTATATCCGCATAATATATTTTATATAGCCCCATGCATATGTACAGTGAAAGTAATCTAGAAAGACCACCTGCAATAAAAGGACCACCTGTCTATAATGACCACTCTGGACAAGTCCAGAAGTCATGCACTAAATCAGTACTGCTGCACCTCTAAATATGGACCACCTGTTTATATATATATATATATATATATATATATATATATATATATATATATATATATATATATATATATATATAATTATAGATTTGTTGGCCCCTTGAGTGGTCTTTGCAGGTTTCACCATACTTCTGCTTACAAAAGGGGTCAGCTGCTATGAAGACTAGCATGCACAAAGGGTACCAAAAGCAGATTTAATTCTTATAAGTGCCTCATATTTAACTACTGCAGTTATTACATGCCCTCAATAGCTTTAATGTGACATACTATGGAACCTCCAATGGTGGACTCTCCCTATTAAGGACACAGTATAACAAATTTAACCTCTCTACAAAGGACATTGTACTGTTCTTATTCTGTTATCCAACACTACGACATTGTTCACTGTTCTTTCAATCCGTTACTAAGAACACACGTGTTCATTACAATTCACACGAGGTAACACAATCTGTTCTAAACATAGTAACAGTATAATTATAGCAACATTAGTTAAGACACTACATCCCTCCCTCTCTTCTAATAAAACCTTCTTATACACAACTACATGTGCACACATACAGCTAAAATAGCAGCTGCAGATGAATTGGTTATACTACATACATATACCCACAATATACGTAAACACACACACACACACACGTGCGCGCGTGCCCGCACACATGCACCAGCACACATGTGCCAGCACACACGCACCATAGATACTCGACCGATCTATGCACGCACACACAAAATTTTTTACTTTTTTTAGGTTTACTCTTGTATGGAAGGGAAACAAAAAATGTGAATAACCCTTTTGCAAGTTCATATTTGTCATAATTCCAATAGTTACACGAAAGCTTGGAGATGACTGCTTGTGAAGGAACAAATTTACCCGGGCCTTTCTGGGTGATCCACAATAATATTATATATATATATATATATAGTGTATAATATACAATATTATATATCATAATTATTATAATAATATTGAGTATATTACACAAACTCACTGTCTAAAAACAGCCATCCTTGCATGACAAACACAGCATCTGGGTCCACATTCACCATGCCGGTATATATCGCCTTGTTAGTGTCAGCCAGGAAGGTTGGATCGCTGGAGGACGTACGGAGTCATTTCGTCGTACGTGTCCACATTGAAGAAATGATCTGTTCCGAACTCCTTGATAAGCATCTTGTAAAATCCCTCGGCTAGTTGAACAAAAAGTGGATCTGTTGGCTCAAGAAGATAGTCCTCAGAGAAGGTGCTGTTGAAACTACCCCACTCAGATGAGCGAATGATTTTGTGGCTGGGATATTAATTATATTTTTGTGCAATTGTTGCAGGTACCAGGAAGAACATTGGACATGCGCCGTACTCTCTGCTTCGCTGGAGGATCTTCAACTGGAGTTCATATTGGTCCTTCATCCACTGCATGTCAAGGGGACCTCCTCACCTTTGGATGTTACCCATACGCTGCCATGCCATAAAGGCGGGACCAGACAGAAAATCGAGGATGTCTGGGTCGGATAGACCGATACTGCGATAGAACTCCATCCACACATACTCTTGACCGGTAAAGGATAGAGGAAGGTTGATACCGTTCAATGCCATCCAGTCCAGCTCAAACTCCCACCTCTCCCAGTCCCACCAAACCATGGAATAAGACACAGTACAAACGTTCATGTAGTACTTGTACTTCACTGGAGACACCATCACTGTCTTGCTGCTTGGCATTCGAGGAGGATGAGGTACGGACAACTGGTTGCCAGATCCGTTTCTTCCCCAACTTACAGAGCAGAAACACGTGTATTTCAGATACCAGTTTAAGGCAGAAGCGAGAGCTACTCCTGTGTTTCCCCTCAGAACTGATCTTGAGGAATTCGGATCTGAATCGACTTCGAACACGTCGTGTCCACCTTGGTCCTGGATCACTTCATATTTAAAGGAGTCCACAAACTTACTCCCCAGTAGTCTTTGTATCAGCCCTTGAACAGAGCCTACAGGATCCCCTTTAACTCTCGGAGGAGACGGTTCGCTGGTTGCTACGCACTTGGCGATTGAAGCTAGCGTCAGACATAGGATCTACAGGAGTGAAGGGTTTATTTGACAAAGTAAATAAATATCTCGTGGTAAAAATAACTTTTCATTATATTGAAGGCAATTGATGAAGATCCACACAGCGACAAAGCATTTTAGGCTAACCAGCAAAGCTTTACTCTCGCGTCGCACAGACCCGCTTCTCGCTTCCATTTTTTGTCGCCGACGTCAATATTGCTTCAAAACTCATGCAGCATCTGATTGAAAAGATTCTGAATTAATTTTGTCCAAATCATCCATGTCCAATTGTGTGTGTGCTACCAACATATTCTCTGCAGCTTCTGTTGAAGTACATGACAGCATGCCTATACATCAAGCTCTGGTTGCTTTTAAACTACATGCATTGACAACTGGCAACCATTCTGCATACATTGCATGCAGCACACCTACTTTAAAATGCATGTACAATGTGGATCAGTTTCAATAGCCCGATAAAGTCATTTTGTGTGACAATGCATGGTGAGGGAGTTAGAAGGGTACAGATGGCAGAAGGTGTGGCGAGTGATATCTATAGTTTAGCTTTTTTTTACCACATTGTAATTCTTCGATTTGAATAATGTGAGCAAAAAAGTAGGATATGATGGCTGAGGGTGATGGTGCTTAATGAGTGGGAGGAAGGCTGGTGATATGGTGGAGGGGGAAGTGAGTATAAGTAAAAGGTGTAGATAATGATGGGAGATTCAAACAGTTTGAGGATATGTTAGGATACCTAACAGAAGACCATAGTTTTTACTGCATGCATGGGTGCCTAGGATAGTAGCCTTTGGCTAAAGGCCTTCCCAGGTAAAATAAGCTAAGTAAACCTAACCTAACATAGTAACTGTTGTACTGAGCTATACACACGAGGCATATATCCACACAAAAGAAAACTGCTAAAAATGATAGAACTGACTACGCATGGAGTGAAGAGTTAAATGAGAGACAGAGGACATGGAGTAGCAATGACAAATAGCATACACATGCATGTGGAGTGGGACAAATGGACTAGAACACAATACAACAGAGCTAGCTGTAGAAGATTCTTTATGGTGATCGATGGTACTCAAATATTCAATCACGCTATACATGTCAGCCTAAGTTTAATCACTACAATTGAGCACTTATGAAAATGTCAGATCTGCATGGCTTAATGCACAATATTAATCTCACAGGAAAATGTACAGTTACATGTTTACATGCATGAATCGAATCTTATACAAATTGGAATTTACATGCATATATATATGCATGCATGTAGTACCATAACGGTATTTAGTAACATAATGATTGATCTATGCATAGGTGGTGGAACATTGTGCTGCATTGAAGACCATGGGGGAGAGGTTGTCCCTCCTGCATTCTCATGCAGGATGCCCTTCTAGCTCTTGTTAAGGAATGCATTCAGACTACCAAAGGTGCTCATATGTACATCGTACAGCACCTTGTTTTGAGTCGCCCATTTTAAACGACTTGAATCACCTCAAAAGGAAGTTGCTGGAGTCAATCTGCCATGTTCAGTTGGATGACAACGCATGGACCCAGGACTCTCTCCTCATCAAGGCTTGTGGATTAGGCATTAGGAGTTTTGCTAGGCTTGCACCTTCCGCCTTTTTAGTTTCTGCTGCTGGCAGCTCCCAAATTGCCAAGCTGATCCTTCCAGCACCCCTCAGAGAGGCCCCAATCAACCACCAGTCTGTATAGTGTTTGCATGATCACTGGAGAGTCGGCCACAATGAAGATGCACTATATCAGGCCCAGCCACTTCCCATCAAAAGGCATGCATGGGATACATGTGCACCTTTAATTAGTGGAGGCCTCCCGATCTGCCTTGATGAAGCACTCAGCCTATATAAAGACCCCTGATCCAAGGCCAGATATTGTTAACAGTCCAGAAAACAAGAGTCTGGTGCCTGGCTTACTGCCATGCCTGCATCTTCTCTCGGACTGTGAATGGAAGATTATGCTATCAGAGTACAGTTGGTCTGTGGCTCGTTTTATCTCTTTAAATTGTGTCCCTGATCGGTGCACCCAGTGTGCACGGTGTTCATGTGCATGGACAGCTCAGAACACACGGCTGAAGCTGAATTGCAGGAAGAGTGCTGGCTGACATCCATGCCACATTGACTTAAACAACATTGTTAAGAGAGCTCTGGCTGCAGCAGACATTCTGTCTATGTTGGAGCCAGTGGGTCTCTGCCGATCAGATGGCATAAGCGAGCTGCATACCCCCAATATATACAAAAGAGCTAATATAATGTAATGCATATACTGTGCATACAGTGGAATCTCTGGTATATATATATATATATATGCAGTGGACCCTCCTAAATAAGGAAACAATAATATAAACAAACCTCTTTACAAAGGACATGATTTACGGTCCCAGTATTTTCCTAAAATACAAATTTGAACATCCCAATGAGGAATACATCTATTTCTACAAAGAACAAATCAGCTGAATTTATGCTGGCCCCAAATTATGTGTCCTTTATTCGGAGGTTTCACTGTAATCCACTGTGTTTGTTAAACTCCAATAGTGGACCCTCTGAAATAAGGACAATCTCTCTACAAAGGACACATGCAGCTGGAGGTCCCAAGACACTTCCTCCCTATATGGTTTCAATACATCATTAATTAATCTCCCAAAGATCGAGAAAAATCTCCTTACAAAGGACAAAAGGCTGTATGTCCCAAAGTGTCCTCTACTTGGAGGTTCCACTGTATGTATATATACATAGTCACATCTGATTTATCTGATGCTTAGTACTGCATGCATGGTTTATCCAAAAACCTCAAGTATTTACATCTGACACTGTTGTGAATCCCTGGCCATCATGCACTAAACTGTACACAATCTACCTGATTTATCCAACACCTGGTTTATCTATATAATTCGTGAGGAACAGATGTCGTCGGATTAACCAGATTCCACTGTGCACGTGGTAATAATAATATGTATACAGTTTTATATGCCATTCGCAGACATACTATTGTTATATATATATGCGTGTACCTATATATATATATCCTGCATAGGCCTTGAATGTACAATGATCACGTATTGAATCATGCACACATGTACATGCATGTGGGCTAGCATGTAAATTATTATACATACATGAAGTGCATGCACACACAAACCAACCACATAATTTTATGTACAGTACTGTAATAAGCATTATACCCAGATTCTGCTATAAAAGGCCTGTGTTTTTCTCGTATGCTGACAATGACATTAGAACATATCAAACAATACAAATGACCTTGTTTATTCCTTGTGTTATAAAATATTATAGAGAGTCAAAGCTACAACAGCAGTTTTAATCACTACACTACACACACCATATATAGGACATTGAATAGGGCTAGCGCAGAACAACTGATCACTAGTTATCCATCTTCATCTTGAGGTAGACTGTGACATTAGGCTTCTCTGCCAATCCCATGGTTGAGTTCTTGAGGAACCCCTCTGATGTGTATCCCACACAAGTACGTAGGGTTGACGTCACAAAGAAACCTCAACTGGTCTGGGTCCTGAGTCCATGGTTTGTTCCCAGCTCCATAGAGGTCAGAAGGACCAGATGGTATGTCATGGTTGGTCATCTCCTGGTAGTTCTTTGTGGTTACAACGGCAAAACTTTTCACAAGGTTAGCAGTAATGTTGACTGTACTATATACCAGTTGGAGCCACTGGGTAGGATGAGACCTAGCCGGGGAATGCCAGTTATATATACCAGTTAGCAGTGTTAGAAATAAGTAGCAATTGGCAAATGGACAAATGTGCTAGCATATTACCATTTTGGATCAGACAATTTCAGACTCGATTTGCTCAGACACTTTGGGCATTTATAAGAAACAACATCAACTACAGTAACTATGACTCTATGAGGAAAAGGATAATTACAGAGTATTTCTGAATGATCACAGTCAATGCATTGGATGGCTTAATTACAGACAGACCAAAGATGCCACAAAGATCTCCTTGCAAGGTATCAGTGAATATATTGGCTAAAGGCTTTCGCAGATATACCGAGAACCTTGCCTATCCCATGACCAACCCAACTTTAACAGTACACTGTAACTGCTGTGATCAGATTTCTCCCATTATATGCAACAGACTTTGGAACCAGCACTTCCACTACAGAAACAGAATGCATGCCTATAACTGGGTCTGAGTTTTTTATTTACATGATAAGAACTCTAGTTATACAGGACTGATCGTTACTAGCAGTACATGTCAAAGGCTTATTCAAACAAAGAACACACATGTTTAGTATAGATGCATGGGCACGTCATACCATTTAGCGATAAAATTATTTAATACCGAATATTATTGAAGCAATACATCGAGATTCATGCATGCAGAAGGACATCAAGTCATCAAGCAATGCATGTACAGTATGTTTGGCTAATGCTGTTATGACATTCATGCTGTTATGACATTCATCTGTATTATGTTGCATAATAGTATTCATATGTCCTTAATGACATTCATATGATATCTATGAATATCGATGTGGCATCCGTGCTGCACCTAGTAATAAGATATGCTCATGAATTAGCTTGCCTACTCCTGACTATCATTTGCCAACTCATGAATATCACTTACACTGTGTTATCTAACATTCCTGTGAAACCTTGTAAACTAACCTGGTATTGAAAAACAAACTTGTGGCTCTATAACACACTCAAACTAGTACTCCCCTTATCCGGACTCCCCATATCCCATATCAGGGCACCTCTGTCTATGGGCAGGTTGAGTCCCCATAAACACATGATGTCATGTGAATGAATCTAATTATAGGGTCTATGATCTCATTTAGATTTCTATTATCTATGATCTAATAGGGTGCCTAGAATAGTAGCCCCTTGGCTAAAGGCTTCCCCTCTCAATATAAGCTTTCCTAACCTAATAACAGCGTGTAGTAAGAGCTCACTTTGAAAAGATGGTGGTATCTAGTAACCTAGTATGTATGATCTGGCATACGTGGTAACGTATGCCAGATCAACGAACGGCGGCTTCAGGAAGTGTGCGCAAAATTCCAAAATTGCTGTGCAGGTTTGTTTACCATCTGTTGACCACACCATCCAATTGTAAACAATTTGGTATCTGTGACAGTGTAAACGCACACAAGTTACCAACTACTGTATTCCTACCTTAAAAATGTCTTGAAGAAGCTAAGAAATCAGTGCTCAATTTCAAAGTAGTGATTATAGCACAAATTATTATTATTAATAATAACAAAAAACATAAATAAATAATACATCATCAAAAAGCTAAAAACATGGTGTTTTCCATGCTAGGAAAAAAATAAATGAAATTATTGATGACATGAGACAGAGCCCTGTGTGTGAAGAGCGGCCATCATTAGGCCTCGTGACCAATAATGGCCTACCCAAGTGTCCCTAAAGAACTCTTTGTATCTTGAAGTTCGCTTAATATATGCAGTGTGAGTCATTGGATTCTATGTTCAATCATAGATGATATGTGGCCGTAACTGGAATGCTAGTAAATTATTCTTCAACTTCATCTGTTGCTTCTCTACAACGGAGGACCCTTAGGTGTCCCATAACTCCCTATACATTACTCTACATGTGTATTCCCAGTTATGGCCGTTTCTGTGTTACGGACAGTGCTCGGTCCCAAGGTGCCCAGATAAGGGAAGTTTGAGTGTATTTGGTGGAGTGATGAATTTTTTATGAATATTGATGAGGCATCCAATGGCATGCAATCCTCCCATTAAACCAGAGGTATATAATTCTGCATGACCAGCTGCAGTGCTTAGGATTAGTACTGTACTTAGTCAAACGAATCCAACCTGAGTGCATGAAGAATGAACGATGCAGCGGATGTCTCTAAATTGAGAAGACTTTTTGCGGAAATTACGTTAAGTGAGTCGACGTCTGAGCTAGGAAAGAGTATAAACCAAGAGCTTCGTTCGTTAGAAAGGGAACTGAAAGAGTTGAAACAGAAAGTGAAGAGTCTACAATGTTTGGAAAGGTGCGATACGACGTGGTTTGACATGCCTATCGTTTCTAGTACAAGGGACGGTTACAAAGATGCCATTCGTTCGATCTTTGATGGGATGGAGTTGCAGCCATGGCACAGACTAGAACAATCCGTAGAGCACGTAGTCAGGGCCACTTGCTTCCAGTTCAAGAGTGAAGATAAAATGCTGGATAATCGTTGCTATACAACTAAGAATATTATAGGCTATTTGCAAACGTCGTCGTTGTCTGCACATGCCAAAGGTGTGCTATTGACTAAAAAAGAATATGGCCCAATGAAGAGCAGTTTCTTTTGGCATGGGGACTGTAACGGCTTCGTGGTAGACATCACACGGTGGTACCATGACGAGCAGGCGGACTTGTTAAGAAATATACCAGATCATCAGTCTTCACGTCTGAATTTTAACGTACCATCGGAGCTACTGGGCAAAATGCAATGCATTTATGAGCATGCTATAGCTCTCCCCAATGAGGATACGGCCTTATTAATTAATATGATTAAATCTACATTTCATGTTACGATTGGCCGATACTTGGGAAGATTATTTTTTTTGGACAACATAGCCTGCGTACGGGATTATAAGAAGAATCGTAATCATATGCTTGTACTAGCCACCTCTGCTGCCCTCTTGGCCTTGCTGTTGAATTGTTACAGAGATAAATATCTGCAGCAGTCACAATTTTCTATACTACAAATTTTAGGTTTCGATGAAGCTAGTACTTAGACTTAATAATATTATCTTTAGAATATTAATTGATTACCATGCATAATGGCTTTGTAACAGCTAGTGGTAAATTTCAAGCATGTTAGAATTATAATTATTATTATTACTATTATTATTATCATTATTATTACAATATTATTAGTAGTATTATTAGTATTATTATATTAGTATTATTATTAATACAGTATTGTGTTCATTACATATATACTGAATGAGATGAAAACTACAGATGACAACTATACGTACAGATACAGCTAGCTATGCAGATACGTATACAGTGACTGATAAATGTGTGTACACATTACATAAAATAGTAACAATTATATAAGACTACTTACAATAATATTATCATAAATAACCTAACTACAATCATATAGATCAATTTTCCTAACTACAATCATATAGATCAATTTTCCCAATAGATCCCATCACCGAAGTTGAATTCCCCACTTGAACTGCCACTGAGAGCCGTTGCAGCAAGTGTGCAACTGATTGGGCTCCCCAGTAGATGACCTCAGTCATCTTCCTAGATCATGATTGAGAAAGCGCATTGACTCTGGGCCAATAGAATCAGATGCTTCAAATGCTATTGGCATGAAACTATTATGCTTGATCTAAATGGGCATATTTGCTGGCTTTCTCCTTCTCGGCATGTGCTGCAGCACCTCCTTCTTCTTGTGCAGCTCTTTGTCTATGGGATTCACAAAACGTGTCCACACATGTGACATGCACACCAAGAATCTTTCCTCAGACCATGGTATCATGGTAACTCCATCCGGTCGTTTCCCATCCAATCTATAATTATATGAAGTCATTAATATACAAGAATACTGTATTAATTTTTATCTTTTCAATCATGGACATAATGTCCTGTGCTATAGCTATAGCTATTTCATTAATAGTTTGTGACTTGCATGACATGCATGCAGAAGGTATAGCTGCAACATGGTGATTGATGGACGTACTCAATTAAATGTATATATATATAGTCACACTGCATGTCAGCCTTATACTTTGAATTCACTGCAATATACTAGCATGCAACAATGATTTATTTGATCTATGTATTAAATAAATACAATGATTTTAAGTGCAGTGGTACCTGTGAATCAAAACCACTGACTCTGGGGACTTTAAATATGGAGTACGGTAGTACTCCATATTACTCCATATATATCGAACAACCCCCTCTCCCCTCCCTTTAATTTTGTGCAGACATTGAACTGGAAATAGTGTTTCCTCATTGACTCAAGGCCCACAAATCAAAATTTTACAGTAATTAGTACTGAGAATCTTAGATGCATACTCAGGTGATGCAATAGGGTGCAATGATTGCATCATGCTACATTGCATGAATATGTAGAGAGTATCTACGATGTATATTACCCCCTTTTGTGAACCCCACGTACAGGCTTGCATATGTTGCATGCACGTGATGGCCAGAGCTCAATCCAAACACTTGAGCTATTCGAATGAATTAGGGTAACTTGACCGATATAGTTATAGAATAGTAACTTAATTTTAATTAGATTCGAATAACTGTATAAAAACAAGTGATTCGAGTTTAAAAAACTCGTGGGCCGCCTACGGCCCTGGAAACTCGAATCACTTGGAAATCTTTCTAACGGACTCAAAAGATCACTGTAAGAAACACATGGTTTTGTATAGTGGTGTAGTAAAATGTGTGTGTGTGTGTGTGTGTGTGTGTGTGTGTGTGTGTGTGTGTGTGTGTGTGTGTGTGTACATGTGTGTGTGTATGTGTGCGTGTGTTTGTGTGTTTTTCACTGTGTGTGTGTGTGTGTGTGTGTGTGTGTGTGTGTGTGTGTGTGTGTGTGTGTGTGTGTGTGTGTGTGTGTGTCACTATGTATGTGTGTGTGTGTGTATGTGTGTGTGTGTGTGTGTGTGTGTGTGTGTGTGTGTGTGTGTGTGTGTGTGTGTGTGTGTGTGTGTGTGTGTGTGTGTGTGTGTGTGTGTGTGTGTGTTTCTGGAATTATATTGTGCTCTGCTGTCATTCTGCATGTTCACAGGAAGAACACATAGAATCTGTCAGGGATATAATGGTGAGTTAATATGTGTACATGTACATGTGTTGTGAAAAAGAAAAACACACACACACGTGTGTATGTGTGTGTGTGTGTGTGTGTGTGTGTGTGTGTGTGTGTGTGTGTGTATGTGTGTGTGTGTGCATGTGTGTATACAATGTGAATGAAATGGGAATGTTAGATTTGCTACCTCTCTATCTTTCCCTCTATACAGGAAAAG
>CAUJGJ010000332.1:3207500-3240000 GCA_963170055.1 Halisarca cf. caerulea | reverse complement strand
TTTTATTAAAGACCTGCTCATACTAAACGTCGTTAAAACACTTTCACATGAGCGTTCAAGCACTCTATAATGGTTAACTAAAAGACAAAAGGCTTTCCACACTCTTCTTACCTGTTTCCGAAGCTTTCTTTAGCCTTTTCTTCGTTTCCATGGACTTCCGCGGTAGCGTAAGGTACAATGTCTCAGTAAAATCATCCTTCCAAGAACGTTTCCGTCCTAAATGCTTCGTCAAAGTTCTCTTCCTTGTTAGATGAGGAGGCTTAACAGCTTTTGTCGCTTTTCGAGTCCTTCCACAACTTCTAAAACGAAGACAACAACTTTAAACCACTCGCTCTACCTCTACAAACTGAAGGCCCACGGAAATTCTTGGAACGAGTTGAATCTTCGTGATTAACTATCAATCCAAATCTTTGGGTCTTAAAGATTCTTCGTTGACGAAAACAGAAGCAAATACACAAAATTCACTGAATAATATCAACGACTTCGACTCCCGCCTAAAAGACCGCCATGTTGTTGACATATATATATATATATATATATATATACAGTGGGCCCCACTTAATCGCATAACAGTTAAAGGAATATTCTGGTTAATGGAATATAATCTCCAAGTACAGAATCATTTGTATATATGCACTGTAGTAAAAGAACTGCTTAAAGGAATACCACTTAAAGGAATATTCTGGATATAGGAATAAAAATTTCACATCATTTACATTCAAAGAGTATATAAACCATACTGCTTATAAGAATAACATTGTAAATGCAGGTTTATCTGAGTCAGTTATAGCTACCCTACAACAAAAAATCAATAACATTGCTTATTACTTCTTAAAATTCCCATTTTAAACAGGTTATCCAATTCACCACAAATGTTTATGTTGCTCACACATACATACATACATTAAATCTACATAAAGACCTGCCCCACTATCGGCACAGCAGGAAAGTATGTTCTGGATAAAGGAATATTCTGGATAATGGAATAATTCTGCCTGGTCCAGAGGGTATGCGATTAACAGGGGCCCACTGTATATATATTGACATCGTTCCGGACGTTCCGGACACTTCCGGTGAAAGTAAAAACAATATAGGGGCCGCCTTCGGCGGCCCAATCATGATAACTACTGTGTATATACATGTACTGTATAAAGTGGGATCTGGTTTATCCGACAACATTCCCCATGATTGGCATGCATGTGTTGGATAAACCAGGTGTTGGATAAACCAGGTGTTGGATAAATCAGGTATTGGATAAACCAGGTGTTGGATAAACCAGGTGTTGGATAAATCAGGTGTTGGATAAATCAGGTGTTGGATAAATCAGGTGTTGGATAAATCAGGTGTTGGATAAACCAGGTGTTGGATAAATCAGGTGTTGGATAAACCATGCAGGTGTTGGATAAACCAGGTGTTGGATAAACCAGGTGTTGGATAAATCAGGTGTTGGATAAATCAGGTGTTGGATAAATCAGGTGTTGGATAAATCAGGTGTTGGATAAACCAGGTGTTGGATAAATCAGGTGTTGAATAAACCATGCAGGTGTTGGATAAACCAGGTGTTGCATGGATGAATCAGGTGTTGGCAGGGTTCTATCTAGGATTTAAATTTTGGGGGGGAAGCTTGAGTATTACAGTTAATAACTGCCGCGCAAGATATACACATAGATTTGATGCATGTATTGTATGTATATAGCAGGGTGATTGGGGGGGGGGGGGGGGGGGGGGGTAATTACAAAGTATAGTAGTGGGGGTCAGGTACATGTATGCATATGTGGTATCCTAGATATCTATAAAACATGCAGTACAGTGATAATAGAGGTGCATGCAGATATGTATATGGAGTGCAGGGGTGTATATATATATGTATGTATGAAACTAGGGGGGTCTGGGGGCATGCCCCCCCAGAGAAAATTTGAGTTCTCGGGTTAGATAATGTTGCGTTTGAGGCCATTGAGGTCAAGGCTGATTTTGTCACTCAAGTAGGGCCTGAGTGCCTGTGTGTATACATGTGCATACATGTGTGTATGTGCGTACGTGTGTGTGTATGTGTGTGTGTGTGTGTGTGTGTGTGTGTGTGTGTGTGTGTGTGTGTGTGTGTGTGTGTGTGTGTGTGTGTGTGTGTGTGTGTGTGTGTGTGTGTGTGTGCACGCCCAGATATATTATGGAGTGCAGGAGTATACATACTGAAGTAAAGGGGTCTGGAGGCATGCCCCCCTAGAGAAAATTTGAGTTTTTAGGTTATATAATGTTGTATTTGAGGCCATTTTATAGATCATTCAAGATAAACTTTGACACTCAAGTAGGGCCTTCTCTATAGTAATTTGTACTGCAGTTTGAATTTTTTGGGGTGGAAGCTGGGGAGTTAATTTGGAGTGGAAGCTTCCCCCCACCCCCCACTGGATAGAACCCTGGTTGGATATACCAGGTGTTGGATAAACCGGGTGTTGGGTATACCAAGCAGTGTCGGCTATACAGGTGTTTGCATATATACCAGGACCTGCATGCATATACCATGCTGATCGATGCAGGTCTGGACTTGGATATATTAACCAGGTAAATTATTGTGCACATGCAGATGGGAATTCACAACAGAGTGTTGGATAAATAAGGTTTCCTAATAAACCACCGTCGGATAAACAAGGTGAAACTGTATAGGTATAATTCCGTAAACACATGCACAATACATTCTTACGTCTATATATCTGCATAATATATTTTATATAGCCCCATGCATATATACAGTGAGAGTAATTAACCTATAGCTATCTAGAAAGACCACCTGTATAAAAGGACCACCTATCTATAATGACCACTCTGGACAAGTCCAGAAACCATGCACTAAATCATGTATCATGCAGTACTGCTGCACCTCTACATAAGGACCACATACCTGTTAATTTTATCTGACAGGGTTGTGAATCCCTGGCCATCATGCACTATAAACTGCACACAATTCTACATGATTTATCCAACACTTGGTTTATCCAACACCGCAATTTTGCAATGAATCAGATCATGCATGATATGAATCATGCACACATGTACATGCATGCGGGCTATTTAGCATGTAAATAATTATACACATGCATACACATGAAGTGCATGCACACACAAACCAACCACATAATTATACGCACAGTACTATAATAAGCATTATGCCCAGATTCTGCTATAAAAGGCCTGTGTTTTTCTCGTACGCTGACAATGACATTAGAACATATCAAACAATACAAATAACCTTGTTCATTGTTTGTGTTATAAAGTATTATAGAGAGTCAAAGCTACAACAGCAGTTCTAATCACTACACTACACATTATAGAAATTTGAATTGGGCTAGCGCAGAACAACTGATCACTAGTCATCCATCTTCATCTTGAGGTAGACCGTGACATTAGGCTTCTCTGTCAATCCCGTGGTTGAGTTCTTGAGGAACCCCTCTGATGTGTATCCCATGCAAGTAGGATTGACGTTACAAAGAAACCTCAGCTGGTCCGGGTCCTGAGTCCACGGTTTGTTCCCAGCTCCGTAGAGGTCAGAAGGACCAGATGGTATGTCATGGTTAGTCATCTCCTGGTAGTTCTTTGTGGTTACAATGGCAAAGCTTTTCACAAGGTTAGCAGTAATGTTGACTGTACTACCGGTTGGAACAACTGGGTAGGACGAGACCTAGGGAATGCCAGTTATATATACCAGTTAGCAGTGTTAGAAATAAGTAGCAATTGGCAAATGGACAAATGTCCTAGCATATTACCATGTTGGATCGGACAATTTCAGATTTGCTCAGACACATTTTTGGAGTACACATGTGCCACAGTAGATGTGCATCAACAAATAATGAAAGTACAAGTAGACATTCTCAGTACAAAAGACTTGGTAGCATCACTGTGTGTGTGTGTGTGTGTGTGTGTGTGTGTATATGTGTGTGTGTGTGTGTGTGTGTGTGTGTGTGTGTGTGTGTGTGTGTGTGTGTGTGTGTGTGTGTGTGTGTGTGTGTGTGTGTGTGTGTGTGTGTGTGTGTGTGTGTGTGTGTGTGTATGAAATGAGTATTTAGGTAGTGCTCAGCCAAAAATCTGACCCATGCAAAACTTTTTGGATTGGACAAAATGCCAAAATTGTCATACAATGTCTGAATGCAGATCAAGATTTCTAACACATTACAATAAGCTAGGTAGAGACACATATGTACACTATAGTGTGGGTTAGACAAGTGTGTCAGGTATATACGCATACAAGGAGGTACGCAAGTGTGTGTGTATGTGTGTGTGTGTGTGTGTGTGTGTGTGTGTGTGTGTGTGTCCATGTGTGTGTGCATGCGTGTGTGTACATGCATGTGTGTGTAGGCAACATGAATACTGGTGTGGATGTGCTCCTACAAAAACAGTCAAATCACACAACACTGTATATACATACACATACTTCCGCGTTCCACTTCTCCTCAAAGTCACCTCTTGCCTGCCTGTAAGCATCCATATTTACAGGTGTGCCATTGTTGATAGACTCCAATACAGTGCCAATGAACAGCAACCATCGTGGATAGTAATAGTCCTTCACCAGTCCTCCCCATGCCTTGGCTGCGTAGTCGTTATCAATTCCCTCATGGTATCCCCACAGAGTGATCTGGTTGCGAGCGTTGAATTCATAAAGGTTTTTACTACTTCCGTCAGATACACTGTCTCTAGCCTCCTTTATCCATGTCCCAAGAAGGTAATTCTGATCAGACGACAGCAGCTCATCCAGATTAGATATGATACCCAACATATTGCTACCCAGTCCTGCTATTGTTTCATACAAAGCAGGATTCTTGTCCACCAGCCACAGGTTGTAGGCGAGGCCCATCATGGTGTGCAGTTCCATGAACAGGTTGGAGAGGCAGAGGTGACCCAGGTCGACAAGGTCGTAGTGGAAGGTGGAGGAGTGGACATTGATGTGAGGGAGAATGAACGTTGACATGTACATCAACCTCCATGCTGCCACTGTGGATGTAGCATCAGTACTTCGGGAACTACAAAAGGAGAAAATGTACTGTAGGTATATGCAACATTTACGTATATAATTTGTAGTTACATGTACTTAGACATACAATATATGTATAGGTTCTTGTATATCACTCACTGCATGAGAGGACAGCATGTAGTTAACATATGTACAATACACTTGCACACATACAGTACACACACAATCGCATACATCCACACACACTTATGCATACATTCACAAGCACCCAAACACAAATGTGTGTACACATACACACACACTTCCACACCAAAAAACACAAACATCTACTGTACGTGCATATGTATGGACACACACACACACACACACACCTATACATCTGAAATTCCGGAGCTCTCTCAATTAAAGATTTCATCCCAACATCAAAGTTAGCCTGGTAGACAGCAGTTGTGAGATGCCGCCAGGCATCACCCATTGTAGGAGATGCACTGTGATAGCGCCGCTTCCAGTACTGAGTGACCCAGTTTTCAAGGTTGACAGCTTCCTTTCTCCAACCCATTTCACACTGCATGGTAGACACAAGCCAGGGGTTGGATGGAAGACATGTATAAAAGATGCCATACACATGCCCACAATAACCCGGCCCTGTCATATGCGAGGGTGTGTCTGTTCATCTATATTATACTGCGTGGAAGTTCGGTATGCAATTTGTCAAGTATGCATTACATTGCAAGCAAGCACACACACACACACACACACACACACACACACACACACACACACACACACACACACACACACACACAATACTTACCATCAAGTCATACACAATTGGATTTTGCTCAATAGCCTCTGGTGTCAGACCAATACCAACCATAGTGTTATTGGGTGTGGCCAGGGATTTGGGTGGGTCCTGAGTGATCCCGGGTAAATTCCCATACATGCTCCTCATTCCCCCAAAGTTGTGCAAAAGACACCATACAAATGGCTTCCCATAATACGATTTTGTGCGGGACCAAATCGGTCGAGTGACTGAGTCCAGATCCAGTATCAACATGTGGTCATCAGGCACTTGAGACAAGAAGGCCTCAATCGCAGCGTCTGTCCAGAACTTAGCTACAGTGTCAACCAGCAAGAGAGCTGTAATCCACAGCACATACAGTCACACTGCACCAGTGATTTCTGACACAGTTGTGCTATGAAATGCCTCTAGTTAAACCACAGGCACTATGTGCCACGTAGTAGACACAGAGCCCTATGGCTGAACCAAATCTCACACGGAGATGCGTACATACAGTATGTATTACATGATATGTAAACAGCTCAGCCTTATGCCCGAGTACTCCTGGACAGTATGGAAAGTTATTACTAATTACAGTAAAACCTGTCTTAAAGACCACTCATATATAAAGATCACCTGTCTATAGAGACCACAGTAGGCTGGCTCATTGTCCATTTCAGTTGCATTAAAGCACCTCTGTACAAGGACCACCTGTCTACAGAGAACACAATTACTTGGTCCCTTGAGTGGTCGTTATAGACAGGTTTCACTGTACTAAGTAATTGACAGATAGTCGGCATTAGTTGGTATATCTCAATATTATCCTCTAATATTGATAGCCATATATTAGACTTCTGCTGTTAGTCTTACCTATTTTAACTTGGCTGTTCTTGTACTGCAAATGGAGGTAACTCCACTTGCTCTAGAAAAATGCTGATAATCGATATATTGAGTATTCGATATACAGAATTTTCAAAATTGCAATTATTGTCTTGTCAGTTATAGATTGATATTGATATTGACTACAAATATTGACATAATTATTGTCCAGGGCTATGCCCAAGTAAGGTAGAGTTCCTCCATACATGAGAAGCAGCTACATACACACATGCAGTGGAACCTGTATAATCCACCATCCATTGGGGAATGAAAAACAGTGCTGGATTAGCAGGTTGCTGGATTTTAGAGGTCAGTTTGTATGGTAGATTAATGGTCAGTGTCAGAGAATTTTAGCCAGTTTAGGCAAATGCTGGTTTATAGAAGTGCCGGATAAGGTGGGTTCCACTGTACATGCAAAAAGCTAGCTAACACCACGGGTTGGATGATCAACCAGGTTTTTGGGAGAATCACGAGATTAGGTACACACACATGCACAACTGTTCAAGTACATAACACAATTAATCCCAGGCCGCTGACCCCCTGGTGCGTACGTGAGACAGTTGTAGTGGGCCAATTAAACTAACATAATCCACACCTCTGACTATGGGTACATTCTCACTCAGTCACCTGGCTCCTCAGAGTGAGATGATTCAGTTAAGAACAAATAGTCAAGGCCATTGGAGGGCAATTCTGAGCAAAGGATATTTGATGCGATCGAGACTCACTGCTACGTTGACTTGCTATGATATTATATAACTTTCAAACAGAATTTTACGCAGCATGGATCAATTGTACAGGACATTTCAGTTATGTAGGCCTTCATCAACAGTAAAACTGATGAACGCCGTTTTACAGCTGATGGAGCCCACACAGCTGAAACTTCCTGTATAATTGATTCTGTATAATTGATCTTAGCTACGTGAAAAGCTGTTCAAAACTTATAACATCATGGAAAAGGGTATTTGTTTGAAATCAGTTTATACCCATAACAGTTAGTCGACCTAAACAATGCATCAATCCACTTGCACATTTTCTGTGGAATTAGCCTAGCTTGGAGAGGACTGTCTGGGAAGGAATAACTTCACACTTCTGGGATGATTTGTAAAATACATGCATGATATAACAAAACTGTGACCAGCAATATATGCGGATGCAAATTCCACATGTATGCTTAACTCACTGTCCAAGAACAGCCAGCCTTGCATGACAAACACAGCATCTGGGTCCACATTCACCATGCCAGTATATATCGCCTTGTTAGTGTCGGCCAGGAAGGTTGGATCACTGGAGGAAGGAGTCATTTCGTTGTACGTGTCTGCATTGAAGAAATGATCTGTTCCAAACTCCTTGATAAGCATCTTGTAAAATCCCTCAGCTAGTTGAACAAACAGTGGATCTGTTGGCTCAAGAAGATAGTCCTCAGAGAAGGTGCTGTTGAAACTACCCCACTCGGATGAACGAATGAATTTGTGGCTGGGATACTTCTGTGCAATTGCTGCAGGTACGTGACCGGAAAAACCAGGAAGAACATTGGACATACCGTACTCTCTGCTTCGCTGGAGGATCTTCAGCTGAAGCTCATATTGGTCCTTCATCCACTGCATGTCAAGGGGACCTCCCCACCTTCGGATGTTACCCATACGTTGCCATGCCATGAAGGCGGGACCAGACAGAAAATCGAGGATGTCTGGATCGGATAGACCGACACTGCGATAGAACTCCATCCACACATACTCTTGACCGGTAAAGGAGAGAGGAAGGTTGATACCGTTCAATGCCATCCAGTCCAGCTCAAACTCCCACCTCTCCCAGTCCCACCAAACCATGGAATAAGACACAGTACAAACGTTCATGTAGTATTTGTACTTCACTGGAGACACCATCACTGTCTTGCTGCTTGGCATTGGAGGAGGATAAGGTACGGACAACTGGTTGCCAGATCCGTTTCTTCCCCAACTTACAGAGCAAAAACACGTGTATTTCAGGTACCAGTTTAAGGCAGAAGCGAGAGCTACTCCTGTGTTTCCCCTCAGAACTGGTCTTGAGGATTCCGGATCTGAATCGACTTCGAACACGTCGTGTCCACTTTGGTCCTGGATCACTTCATATTTGAAGGCATCGACAAACTTACTCCCCAGTAGCCTCTGAATCAGCCCTTGAACAGAGCCCACAGGATCCCCCTTAACCTTCGGAGGAGACGGCTCGCTGTTTGCTACGCACTTGGCGATTGTAGCTAGCGTCAGACATAGAATCTACAAGTAAATAGTATATTCGGTAAAGTAAATAAAATATCATGTGGTTATGACTTTTCCCTATGTCAAAGACAAGTGATGAGCATCCACAGCGTCAACGCATTTTCGGCTTACCAGCAAAATTTGCGATGAGGCCATCTTCAGTCACGTGCTGACCCGCATATTTACAGGTGCCTGACCAGTCAACTTCACAGAAGTCTAGCCCTGTACATGCGACTAGCAGCCCTCTTTACTCTAAAAATTCATCCCTGCATCCCTACATCCCCTGGTAGGTGTACAGTCGAACCTCGTTAACATGAAACTGCTTAACACGAAATATCTTTTAACATGAAATGCTAGCCAAGTCCAAGTGCAGATACAAGCATAACATGTAGTACCGTTTACATGAAATACTGTTAAGATGAAATTTCAGCACGTCCCTGAGTTTCGTGTTAACGAGATTTGACTGATCCCAGTTTATCGTCAAGCCTTCTAAGTTATATATATAGCATGAGAGAGCTAGGGTGGTCATTCTTCATTAATTATTCATTTGTATTGAAATGCACTTATTATTTATACGTACGTATTTGTATACACTTTGATCATTATAAAACCTTCGAGTTAACACAAACAATGTAAAGTAACAAATTAGGGTATATATCATTAATTTTGTTCTAGGACTAATACATGTATAACTACATGTACATATTAGCCCAATACATGTACATTATATGCAAATGTGCTATGTAATATATAAATAATACATATACATAATTATGTGCATATACATGTATGCATGCATGTCTTTACACACCCCATGCAGATTGCATGTGTACATGCACACGTACAGGGCATCAATCGCATATACACATACTATTATATCACTATGCCAATTGGTTTTAAAAGCGTGCAATATGCAGTATATAGTGACCGCATGGATGCATGCATGTACTTATATAGTGTTTATTTAACTGTTCAAATGAACATAACATCTATGCAGAACCCGTAGGACACTGAATGACTCAAACAAACACTGAATGAATTGCTCACAGAAAGTGATAAAAATCATAAATCGGATTTATCGTTTCTTGTCAGTTTTACAACAACCAGTCTATCCTTGGCAGAGTTGTCACACCACCAACGCCCAAACTTGTGTTCTCTACCGACTGCAGCCACAAGGTAGTTGCCACACGGAGAGAAGGCAAGATGGTTCACAGAGCCATTCTACAGGAGGCAGGAAAAGGGAGACAGATTGTGCATAATGGTCAATGATGGGAGGATGAATACAAGGTGAACGCAAGTGGGTTGACACGCTCTTCTGTGTACAGAAGGTATGTACGTACATATACTCTTGCATATACAGAGTAGAGTTCATTGGACTATTGAAACATGTAAAAAGATAGTTTACTCAAAAATCAATTCTGTGCAACATTTTACCATCATGGGCTTCTTCGGGTAAAACAAACAACAAACTTATAAAACAAAAAAGGAGTTCATTGGCTCTATATATAAACATTCTTCTGGTTTTGTAAGTTAAATTTGTGCCCAAAAAGCCCGTGATGGGTAAAACGTTGCAGTGAATGGATATCTGAGTGAAGAAATATCGTGTGTTGTGTTTCAATGTAGCCTGATAAACTCCATTCTGCACGAGGATGCATGGTAAGGGAGGAGGTTACAGACGGTAGAAGATGTGGCGAGTGTTGACAGTGTATAGAAAACAGTGACTGAGTGTGATGGCAGTCAATGAGTGGGAGGACGGCTGGTGGAGGTGGTGGATGCAGTTAGTGAAGGTAGAAGGATAAAGATGGAAGATTCAAACAATTTGAGGTTTCGTGTTATAGCAAACAGAACACCATGGTTGTATGGTGTTTTATGTACAAGAGTACATTCATGCACAAGAAAATGGCAAAAGGAGAGAACTGACTACACAGGGAGAGAAGAGTTGAAATAGAGAGACAGAGGACATGAAACAAGGAGCCCTTAGAGTAATGGAGTAATGGAGTAAACAGCATGACATACATGGAGAAGGACATAGGAACTAGAACACAATACAGCAGAGCTTATCTTGAAGACCACCTGTATACAAGGACCACCTGTCTGCAGAGACCACCGTAGGCTGGTCCATGTGCCAACTCAGGGACACAAATGCACCTCCATATAAGGACCACCTGTCTACAAAGACCAATACAGCTTGGCCATTAAGTGGCCTTTGTAGACAGGTTTCACTGTACACTTCCAGAGCAGCCCCACGACTCACCACTGGTATTGACAGCACTGACTCCAATGACGAGTCCTTCGGTGAACATTTCCACAGCTGCACATACCCATCGGAGGACCCTACAGTGTTACACATACACACAGTCAATGGTTGTAGGAGTGTGGAAGAAGTTAGCATTGAAATATTATACAGTCTTCTAGAAGAACCACATGAGGTCAGTACATACGTAAGTACATACATGTATGTATGTATGAATGTATGTATGTATGTATGTATGTATGTATGTATGTATGTACGTAAGCACATATGTATGTATGTATGCATGCATGTATGTATGTACATATGCATGTATGTATGTATGTATGTACATATGTATGTATGTACGTATGTATGTAGGTATGTATGTATGTATGTATGTACATATGTATGTATGTATGTATGTATGTACATATGTATGTATGTACGTATGTATGTATGTACGTACATATGTAATTGAAAAAAGTATGATGCGTTGGCACGTGTGTACTCACAGTGGATGAGGTGCACAAAAAGGAGCAAGCACACACATGTATGGATGCACCCACACATGCACAAATGCACAACCGCACACACAAGCATGGATGCACCCACATACACACACACATACATACGAATGCACAATCACAATCACACACACACACACACACACACACACACACACACACACACAAACACACACACACACACACACACACACACACACACACACACACCTGAAGCAACAAGGTCCGAATAAGGTAAAGCAGTTACAGCCGAGACCCATGTGTCACAAACACATGTGCCTATGTTGTTCGACAAGGAACTGTGTGGCTGATAGACCAGAGGTTTCTTCTTACTTGTGCTCCACAGAGCTATCATACTGGAGGGAGGGAGGTACACAGAGCACACAGAGTGCACACTTACTGTAGAACACATGTGCAATAGACTATTGTATACAGAGGAGCTTCTGAATAGAGTTACTTCTCATTAATCTGTCACAATTCGTTTTTGTAAATTATGGTGGATTAACAAGTGTGGCGGATTATCCGAGTCAATGTACAGCCATTTCAACCAATTCATGCACAAAATTGATGACGGATAAAGTGGTGGCGGATTAACGAGAACTCACTGTATAGGACCTGTTTGGGACAACATACTGTACATGTGTAAATTCAGCCATTTTGTCCTTCGTAGAGAGGTTGCCACCTTCTGGAAATTCAAAATGTATTTGAATGAAAGGGGGGAAATATTTGGGACTTCAAGTTGTGTCCTTCATAGAGAGGCTTCTTAAGTTGTGTCCATACATAGATCAGAGGTTCTCTTGTATTGCGGCATCAAATGATCAAATATGGAGTGGGCCATACTGTATACGCTTTAATCTTTATGGGGTGAAACTTTTGTGGATCTTGGCTTTTAGCGATTTTCATGTTTTTATATTCACAGACGGCCATGTTGTGCCATTGCACAAGAGTCCAATCTAAACTTTTACAGGTGTAAAGTTTCGCCAATGGCTGCAAATCCGTGAATATCACAAAACTTTAGTCGCACAAAAATTAAAGCGTAAACGGTAGTAGAACTGTACAGTACTTGGACATCACTTTCATCATAAACGTACAGTATATATGTACATGCAATGTAGGAAACACCTCTATGGCTTATAATATACCCCTGCTAAAATTGTAGTGATTCGTATCTAGGTACGTATATGTACAGTGAAACCTCTCTAAACCGAACCCTCTGTATTCTGAAAACCTCTCTAAACTAGACATGTTTTCAAGTCCTGCTCTCTATATTTGCTGTACATACAGAACCTCTCTAATCTGGAAACCTTTTTAAACTGAACCATTTCTTTGGTCCCAAGGGTGTTCGGTTTAGAGAAGTTACACTGTACATATATACAGTGTTAGAAATAAGGAGCAAATGGTGGTTGGAGACATGTCCTAGCACTATCATTTTGGGTCAGACACTTCAGATGTACTTTTGGGTACATCAGACATGCACCCAAAAATACACATACACATGTGTGTGTGTATCAAACGGGCATTTACGTAGGGCTCAGTCGAATGTCTGACCCAGAACTTTTTCAGTCAAACAAAATGCAAAAATGGTCAGACAACGTCTGAATGCTGACCACTATTTCTAACACTGTATAAACGTATATACAAAGAGTGTATAAAAACCATTTAAGAATGGTAAAAGGATGTAGGATTGACACAGGACCGTGCAAAAAGGCCTTATCAAAAAAGGACCTCCGAAAACACTTGGAACAAGGGTGAGTTGCAAAACAGGTACAGGGCTAGATGGGCAAAGGGCAAGACAGGCATAGGGCTAGACGAGCATAGGGCTACACATACATGAGGCTAGACGGGCATAGGGCTAGACAGAGTTTAATTGGACTGAGTGTACACTGTGCAAATTCCTACATCCCTCATGTGCAGCACATTATACATATATGCTGCGCTAACAATCGGAGTTCACTGGCGAAAGATGAGAGCTCTGGACCCTTCGTGGCGACCTGTAGCTTAGTTTGAAAAAACGACGAGAAGAAAAATAATAATCTTAAAATGCTATGGTGTTGCGGACCCATACCTCGGCGAGTGTACTTCGTATTTCTTTAAAGAGAGCTTTACGAAGCTTTTAAACTACTTTTCCTTGTAGCTGGTGTGTCAAAATGCACCAAAATTTACTTTTGAAAACTATGGAGTCACCATACTGTTAGTTTTTTGGCGAAAACAAATTTTCGCTAATGTATGGCGGCCATGTTTTTCCATGTCAATCCTACATATGGAGTACTACCGTACTCCATAATATGTATGATCCAACTGGTAGTACCTACAAAATAGGTGTGTACTCACTGTGTAATACATGCACACATATATAGAGGAACCTCTGATAGTGGACACTCTGAACAAGGACAGCCTCTCTACAAAGGACAATCTTGAGGGCTCAAAATATTTCCTCCTTACAGTGCCAAACATCTTGAGCCTCTCAAAGAGGATACAAAGATAAAAGAGGTTGCTGCGAAGAGCCCCTTATTTAGGTGTCCAACTGAATGTACATACATATACACATGTCAGTTACATACACAAGGATACTATAGAACTGACTGACTGATAAACTATGGGAAAAAGTACCAATGTGACTTGTACACAACTAACCCATCTTGTGATCCAGTCACAAAGAATTCTTCATTAACAAGCTTGAGGCAGTCAATGGACGCTCTGGGCACAAACACAACATTCAGTACTTACGAGCAACATGTGAAAATGCTGCATGCAAACTGTGTGTTTAGGGAACACCTTATTAAGTGACGCATGAAATTGTAGTAGTACATACGTACGTATGTACATACACATACACACATATGTACATATGTATTGTATACAAGAACATAGAACTGAGCACAGAAGTATGTTGATATACGTATGAATGTGTGTGTACATGTGTGCATACACAAGAGTGTGGGCATGCAGGTGCACATGTGTGTGTGTGTGTGTGTGTGTGTGTGTGTGTGTGTGTGTGTGTGTGTGTGTGTGTGTGTGTGTGTGTGTGTGTGTGTGTGTGTGTGTGTGTGTGTGTGCATGCACGCATGTGTGCATGTGTACACGTATGTGTGTGCATGTGTATGCATGTGCATGTGCATGAGTCAAGTACACACATGCACATAAATATAGAAAAGATGTGTGCACATGTCTGTACCTACATGTGTATCATATGTATACAATCTGTACACATGTAATACTCTGCAGACTCACTGATGTCCAAGATAGACAAGTTGGGACTCCTCAACTATTTTCCACGAGCGAACAGATTTGTCGCAACCACCCGAAGATATAGGTCTCTCTCTTGCTAGGCAGTCGATACCAGTAATGGGGTCCTGATGACCAAACCTAGCACATAAAGAACACGGAGAACATGGAAAAGTGCTACATACATCCAACAATACATAATATTCAGTTGCGGGCATGTACACAAATGTATGAAAATAACTATGTACGTAATACACATACATGCATACAACTTGAACACATACCATAGGGACATTCATTTTCACATGAGATAAATTTTCGCTATATCCACGGTTTGTTCCTGATCCACGAAAATTTGTAATTGGGAAATAATTTCGTCATGTGTTTATATCGAACCCTGCATTGGTGGGCTTCAGAGTCGTTTAGTAGTCCTTACTGTTGTTTTTGAGTTCTCAAACTACCGTCACGACACTACTGGACTACCTCAAACGGGTCAAAAGCCATCTTATAGACCTTACTGGTCCTCTTTCCGCTAATATCCCACCACCAGCAAGCGAACATCGAAATCTTGTCGCTGGAGAAACAAGACTCCAGCACAAATATGTGGACTTGGGGATGAATGGTTGGCGAAGTGACGGGCAGCAAGCACAGATTGGCAGATTATCTCGCACGTTCTTTCACATGTCTGCTGAAGCCCTACAGGCGTGTATGTAGTCGGTTAACTAGAACATCTTTTCTTTTGACTGCAAAATTTAGACTCTGGGCAAATTTTGTTAGAAGGCTTTCTACAGATTTTGCAAAAATAAATACCAATATGGTACATGTACACACATACATATACACAGAGTTTGTTGGCCTGGGGGGGCAAAGAGGTATTTTGCCCCCTTTGGCTGTAACACACAAGCACCACTGCAGCTTGAGTGGTAGAAAATAGGCTCAAGTACCTGATACTTGAGCCACCTCGACTAGATGACTAGTCGAGGTGTTATGTGCAGTACTGCACATAACACCTCGACTTTTCTCTTGGGGAGCATACCTCCAGACCCCCTAATTATAGACATCTAGGATACCACATAATATTAGGCAGATATGTATCTGCCCCCCCTCCCCCTGCCTCACTAGACGATGTTCTTGCCCCCCCCACCCACCCCACTAGACTGTGTTCTTGCCCCCCCTTCCCCCTATCATTATCCTAAAGGAACACTGATGCGTACACACACACACACACGTATGCACATACACACATGCATGCACACACACACACACACACACACACACACACATACACACACACACACACACACACACACACACACACACACATACACACACACACACACACACACACACACAACCTACAATGTTTCAATATATGACATTTCATCAATATTCCACAACTTTATAGTTCTGTCTGTTGAGCAGCTGAAGAGCTGATGGGCATCCTTCTGGAATACCAAACCCTACAATTACGTAGTACAGGAAGAGAATACGTAGCTAGACACTAAAATTTAACAGATAATAAAAAAGAAAGACAAAGAGCAAATTTACCACAATATGTATGCATAGGTTATCACATGAGGAAGAGGTTGCAATGGGATTTATGGACCCCAGAGGTGTGAAGCACCAAGGGCAATAAATTGTATTGTAACTGATACCTCGTGTGATGGACTGTCTGTGCGTATATGTGTGGATTTCATTAAGTAAAAGAAGCATTAGTCACTTTTCAGCTGGACAAAGAAAGGTGGTTACAGAAAAGTTGGGCAATTAGGTAAAAGACACTCTTGCGGGAGGATTTTGGGATGAAAAACCTTTACTGTTGTAAGAGTCCAAGGCTGGTAGAATTTACTGATCCATTCACAAGTTGATATGAAATGTATTGACCGGACCACGTCAAACAAACTGTACAAGCATAGTTCTGTAAGTTGTGTGTACATAAGTATGTAGATACAAATGTGTGTGTGTGTGTGTGTGTGTGTGTGTGTGTGTGTGTGTGTGTGTGTGTGTGTGTGTGTGTGTGTGTGTGTGTGTGTGTGTGTGTGTGTGTGTGTGTGTGTGTGTGTGTGTGTGTGTGTGTGTGTGTGTGTGTGTGTGTGTGTGTGTGTACATGCGAGTCACTTGACACCATGTGCACTCTTGTCCACTTACTGTGACTGTATCTCGATGTCCTTTAAAAGAGTGTAAATGATTGCAAGTTTCAGCATCCCATATTCGAACCGCATGATCTAATCCTCCACTTGCCTGTGAGGAGGAGAGGGAGTGGCTATGACAGTACAGTACAGTGTATTGGGAATATGTACGCATACTTACACACACGCATGCACGCACACATGTGCACACACACACATACACATACACATACATGCATGCACGCATGCGTGTACACACACACACACACGTACGCGCGCGCGCACACACACACACACACACACACACACACACACACACACACACACACACATGCACAAAACTCTACAACCAAACAGTAATCTTACTGCTCATGTGTAATACTTAACAGGCACACAGGAGGTACTGTACATATGCAAATGTACATACACATACAGTACATATACGTACTGCAGTGGTGTGACTGTTACTACAATCATAGATACTCTGTAGATGTGTGACACCACAAAGGACACCCACGTATCAAGTACACATCTGATTGTGGTGGTGGTCAGGGTACAGGTCACTCACTAGAAACTTCTCATCCGAGCTAATGGCCAGTGCCAACACATGTCCAGTGTGGCCCATAGGACCACCTCTGGAAGGTGCATTTCTAGTCCTCCTGCCACCAGAGATAACACACAGCTTACTACCAGTGGATAGATCCCCTGGAGAGGCACAGGAACAAGGAGACAAGAATTACCATGTAAAATCAATGCTAAGTCCAACAACTTGTTTCCACTTACGTAAGTCTCACATTTGACATCACTCAAAGCCCTCCCACACAAACATGCATGTACACACGCATACACACACACACACACACACACACACACACACACACACACACACACACACACACACACACACACAAACACACAAACACACACACACACACACACACACACACACACACAAACACACAAACACACACACACACACATACACACACACCACCTAAACTAACATTTCATAATGCAACAGTCCTTAGAGGCAGTAAAGATGTGCTTGCTACCAACAACAACACATGTCAGTGTCAACTTGTGTCCACGTAGGTACTTCACTTCCTCCGGATCCTGCTGCTTGTACTGAGAAAAGGATAAATGTGTATGTGTACACATGTATGTAAGTAGAGAGAATTGGTAGCCATATATGTACAGTCAAACTTGGTTAGAAAGTCACTGTTTACAACATCAACCTCTTTACAACAACACACTTGGCAGGAACGGATTCAATGGTCTCTATACTAAACGTCCTGGTTACAATAGCAACTTGGTTATAACAGCACTTAATTTTTAGTGGCACCAAGTGTGTCGTTGTAAACAAGTTTGACTGTATGTACATAGTACTGTACATATGCATATCCAGACAATACACAACCTCCTCTTTTCACTATCAATAGCCATGCATGTCGATCTACATACGTATGCACACGTGTGTACAATGTCGTGAAAGAGCGATGTACCTACATATGTATGTATGTACGCTGGGATATAAGCAAGGATGCACCAACAGTAGTAACTCACGGAATCAGCAACAGTTTTGATCAAACGTCCACTACCTTCAAGCTGTGACAAAAAACAAAAGCATGTACATACGTATGTATTATGTGCAAATTAAAACCTGTCCATAAAGACCACCCAAGGGATATGTAATAGTTGTCTCTGTAGACAGGTGATCTTCATTAAGATGTGCATTAGTGTCACTGAGGTGGCTCATGGACTAGCCTACAGTGGTCTTTGTAGACAGGTAGGTCTTGTGTACAGGTGATGCTGTTTATGCATCAAATTGAACACAATGCAAACCACAGAAGTTATGTTCACAGCTATTGAAATGAATACATTCTAGTATGCATAGACAAAGTGGAACTTCTGAATTAAGGACACTTTAGGGCAACTTCTTTGTCCTTTGTAAGGAGGATGTCCTCTTTGGGAGGCTCAAAATGTGTGGGAACTATATGGAGAAAATATTTTGGGACCTTGAGCTGTGTCCTTAGAAGAGAGGTTGCCCCTCCCCCCGTTTCAGAATGCCCACTATCAGACGTTTCCACTGTGTGTGTGTGCATCCCCATAGCCCGGTAGGTAGCAGTCTCACCACTTCCTGCCGCAATCGGTGGGCAATTGCATCATGATCTATCAACTTGTCATCTTTCAATTCTCTTTCTGAAAGAGAAAAGGAACTCTAACACACAACACTTCAATGCATGTTACACAAGACAAAACACATTAAAATACCAACAAAAAACACGAACACTGTACCAGTAAAGGGAGGATTCAGTTGTACACATTTCAATTTCACAATCCTCTTACCTTTGTCTTCAAGTTGGGAGAGATACTCTTTGGCCAATCGCAGCCTCTTCTCTTGTGCTGTCTCTTCCTCGACGTTGCCCTCCATCATCAGTGAAAACATGTCTTCGTGTTTAACTGTATCTTCACTAAAATTTTTCCAGATACCAATAGACCATAAAATATCTTGCAAATACATCACAGCTGTTACAGGTACGTAGATGAATTACACATACAAAGCACTCAGTGTGCATTCATTGTTTCAAAGGTGTCAGCCTATGAAATGAAACCTTTAACTCTGTTATGTATGTACTTATACAGAGAGAACCTGTGTGCATATAGACCACTCAAGGGACTAAAAATTAATAATCTTGGTCTCTATAGACAGGTGGTCCTGGTGTAGAGGTACAATAGTATGGGTTTAGTGGTTCATGGACCAGCCTACAGTGGTCTTTATAGACAGGTGGTCCTTGTGTAGAGGTACAATAGTATGGGTTTAGTGGTTCATGGACCAGCCTACAGGGGTCTTTATAGACAGGTGGTCCTTGTGTAGAGGTACAATAGTACGGGTTTAGTGGTTCATGGACCAGCCTACAGTGGTCTTTATAGACAGGTGGTCCTTGTGTAGAGGTACAATAGTATGGGTTTAGTGGTTCATGGACCAGCCTACAGTGGTCTTTATAGACAGGTGGTTCTTGTGTAGAGATACAATAGTATGGGTTTAGTGGTTCATGGATCAGCCTACAGTGGTCTTTATAGACAGGTGGTCCTTGTGTAGAGGTACAATAGTATGGGTTTAGTGGTTCATGGACCAGCCTACAGGGATCTTTATAGACAGGTGGTCCTTGTGTAGAGGTACAATACAATTGATTTGGTGGTTCACAGTTAAGCTAATTATGACCGAAGAAGGGTCGACTGAATCCAGACTGGGTATAGGTGTAGGTAACTTGTGTGTACTTGTGGACGCTGCTGGGCTCTTGTTCTTGTTACACATGACAAAGTGTTAAACAAAAACTTTCCAAACGTACATTTCTGATCCCGAATCGCTCTGAATGTCTTCGTCCAATTTCTTTTTCTTTGGTTTAGGTACATCTTTCTTGTTTGAGGGTTGTCTTTTGGTCAAAGATACCTGGTAGAACAGACACAGCCAACATACATAAAACACACCACTATCACACATACCTACTGGCCTGGGAGAGAGATACACTCAACACATGATCTAACTAGGACTATGCTTCGCTGTATAACTATTCTCCTTAAACATGCAGTCAACAATGACTTGAGGTCGAGGATAAAGGGGGGTAACTTGGAATACTATGGTAATTTGGAACAGGGCCTGTGAGTTTTGTTGTGGGCAAATTGTTTAGCCATCCTTGCTACTGCCAAACTCCCACTTCATGGAGACAATGCAGACGAGAAATAACAGATGTAGCATGTGATTGACACTGCTTTTGACCTGACTGCCGCTCCAAATTACCCCTCTTCATCTAATGTTGCCCAACTGAAAAAGAGAAGAACCCCATAAAAAAATTTACCTTAGCAGCTCTTTTAGTCCTCAAACCTTTCTTCTTTTTGTCTTTCGAAGGCTTAGGGTGCAAAAAGAAGCTCGACATTTTACAAGAAGTATTAACGAATCGGACCACGTGGGTTAGGGACTGCCCCTAATATCCCTGTGCTTGTCATGTGATTTTTGACCTGCAAGAAGCATAGTCTGACGTTGACAAACTGGGAAAGATGAACGATTCTCTTCTCGAAAGTGACGAGAAAGACTACAACAGCACCGATGGGAGTAAGGAGATCAATTCAAAGCGATCTCGTTTCTCCTACTGGATTGGTCCTTTCTTTGTAAGGCTGTGAACTGTTTTGCTGATGTTGACCGTTTCTTGCTCCTAGCTCGTGATATCTATTTTGAATTTAACTTGCTTCTAGTAAAAATTCGAAAGCGCATATAGTAGTTTGAACCATAGCCATTCGTCCCAGAAGTAGTTTGAACCGTAGCCATTCGTCACAGCAGTGGCTTGAACCGTAGCCATTCGTCCCAGAAGTAGTTTGAACCATACCTATTCGTCCCAGCAGTGGCTTGAACCATAGCCATTCGTCCCAGCAGTGGCTTGAACCGTAGCCATTCGTCCCAGCAGTGGCTTGAACCGTAGCCATTCGTCCCAGCAGTGGCTTGAACCGTAGCCATTCGTCCCAGCAATGGCTTGAACCGTAGCCATTCGTCCCAGCAGTAGTTTGAACCGTAGCCATTCGTCCCAGCAGTGGCTTGAACCGTAGCCATTCGTCCCAGCAATGGCTTGAACCGTAGCCATTCGTCCCAGCAGTAGTTTGAACCGTAGCCATTCGTCCCAACTCTAGTTTGAACCGTAGTCATTCGTCTCAACATGAGTTTGAACTATTGACACTCACCCCAGCCCAACAGTAGTTTGAACTATAGCCTACAGTTCGAACTGATTCAAAATTGGAAATGATATCTATTGTTTTTTTGACTGGTAGTGGCTCTATCACATACCTTAGATCGAGGAGTGGTTACTTGGTCATTATAAACCATCCCTATTGTTCTGCAGTTGTTGCACCAATCATATCTTTTCACTAATCAGATAATGAAATTCGTTTAATTTGTGTATTTATTGGGGGGTGCCTATGGTTCATGGGTGGGGGTGCCCATGGTTCATGGTTGGGGGTGCCTATGGTTCATGGGTGGGGGTGCCCATGGTTCATGGGTGGGGGTGCCCATGGTTCATGGTTGGGGGTGCCCATGGTTCATGGTTGGGGGTGCCCATGGTTCATGGTTGGGGGTGCCCATGGTTCAAAGTTGGGGGTGCCCATGGTTCATGGTTGGGGGTGCCCCATGGTTCATGGTTGGGGGTGCCCATGGTTCATAGTTGGGGGTGCCCCATAGTTCATGGTTGGGGGTGCCCATGGTTCATGGTTGGGGGTGCCCCATGGCTCATGGTTGGGGTTGCCCATGGTTCATGGTTGGGGGTGCCCATGGTTCATGGTTGGGGGTGCCCCATGGTTCATGGTTGGGGGTGCCCCATGGTTCATGGTTGGGGGTGCCCCATGGCTCATGGTTGGGGGTGCCCCATGGTTCATGGTTGGGGGTGCCCATGGTTCATAGTTGGGGGTGCCCCATAGTTCATGGTTGGGGGTGCCCCATGGTTCATGGTTGGGGGTGCCCATGGTTCATGGTTGGGGGTGCCCCATGGTTCATAGTTGTGGGTGCCCCATAGTTCATGGTTGGGGGTGCCCATGGTTCATGGTTGGGGGTGCCCATGGTTCAAAGTTGGGGGTGCCCCATGGTTCATGGTTGGGGGTGCCCATGGTTCATGGGTGGGGGTGCCCATGGTTCATGGTTGGGGGTGCCCATGGTTCATGGTTGGGGGTGCCCATGGTTCATGGTTGGGGGTGCCCATGGTTCAAAGTTGGGGGTGCCCATGGTTCATGGTTGGGGGTGCCCCATGGTTCATGGTTGGGGGTGCCCATGGTTCATAGTTGGGGGTGCCCCATAGTTCATGGTTGGGGGTGCCCATGGTTCATGGTTGGGGGTGCCCATGGTTCATGGTTGGGGGTGCCCCATGGTTCATGGTTGGGGGTGCCCCATGGTTCATGGTTGGGGGTGCCCCATGGCTCATGGTTGGGGGTGCCCCATGGTTCATGGTTGGGGGTGCCCATGGTTCATAGTTGGGGGTGCCCCATAGTTCATGGTTGGGGGTGCCCCATGGTTCATGGTTGGGGGTGCCCATGGTTCATGGTTGGGGGTGCCCCATGGTTCATAGTTGTGGGTGCCCCATAGTTCATGGTTGGGGGTGCCCATGGTTCATGGTTGGGGGTGCCCATGGTTCATGGTTGGGGGTGCCCCATGGTTCATGGTTGGGGGTGCCCATGGTTCATGGTTGGGGGTGCCCCATGGTTCATGGTTGGGGGGGTGCCCCATGGTTCATGGTTGGGGGGGTGCCCATGGTTCATGGTTGCATGTTTAGCAATGCATTCCAAGATATGGTAATGGGATATCAATGTGGCCACTTGTTTGTTTGTTTTTCACCAGCCAGAAAAAAAACTATGATGAGAAAATTTTAGTGTTTATTGACATGCACATGTACTCATGTACGCATACATGCACATGTACTCATGTATGTTTACAGTCAAACTCTGTAGAATCAGATATGTACCTGGGTTAGTGAGTACCTGGGTTAGTGAGTACCTGGGTTAGTGAGTAACTGGGTTAGTGAGTACTTGGGTTAGTGAGTACCTGGGTTAGTGAGTAACTGGGTTAGTGAGTACCTGAGTTAGTGAGTACTCCTGGATAGTAAGTACCTACCATTGAAAGCACCTTGGGTAGTAAGTACCTCTGATAGTGAGCACCTATTTTGCCTTCCCTTGAGGGTACCTACTATCCAAGTTCTAATGTATAAATATAACATATTTGCAAGTTGTTGCGTAGTTTGATTTCATATCTCCTCAAATACAGTTCCGAAACCCGAAGCGATTGTCTTGGATCGAGTGGGTCTTCTTTGCAGTGTCCCTTATCACCATCGTTGTGGCCTTCATCCTCAACATAAGACAGGTTGTAGTGGCCGCGAGTAATGAGTATGTCACATCAGAAATCCTCATGAACAGTAGCTATTGCAGAAGTGTCAATGGGACGGCAGCTTTGATCTTCACGTGTGAGAGTGACTTCTCTCTCGCATTAGTTCTTACTCTGAATATCTGTGAGTTGATGTTTGGATCATTCATTTGTACCACCATGGAATTTGGTTTATCCGACGACATCTGTTCCCCGTGAATGTGTCAGATAAACCAGGTGTTGGATAGATCAAGTAGAATTGTGTACAGTTTAGTGATGGGGATTCACAACAGAGTGCCGGATATATGTGGTTTCCGGATAAACAAGTGTCGGATAAACCAGACGTGACTGTACAGTGTTACCCTATGTCACTGAATACTGTACAGTGTTACCCTATGTCACTGAATACTGTACAGTGTTACCCTATGTCACTGAATACTGTACAGTGTTACCCTATGTCACTGAATACTGTACAGTGTTACCCTATGTCACTGAATACTGTACAGTGTTACCCTATGTCACTGAATACTGTACAGTGTTACCCTATGTCACTGAATACTGTACAGTGTTACCCTATGTCACTGAATACTGTACAGTGTTACCCTATGTCACTGAATACTGTACAGTGTTACCCTATGTCACTGAATACTGTACAGTGTTACCCTATGTCACTGAATACTGTACAGTGTTACCTTATGTCACTGAATACTGTACAGTGTTACCCTATGTCACTGAATACTGTACAGTGTTACCCTATGTCACTGAATACTGTACAGTGTTACCCTATGTCACTGAATACTGTACAGTGTTACCCTATGTCACTGAATTCTGTACAGTGTTACCCTATGTCACTGAATACTGTACAGTGGAGGGAAGTACGTACGTCTGCCTACATACCATATACAGTGGAATCTCTGAATAAAGGACACTTTGGGACAGCATGTTTGTCCTCTGTAAGGAGGTGCTCCTCTTTGGGAGATTAATAATGTATTGGAACTATAGAGAGAAATATTTTGGGACCTCAAGCTTTGTCCTTTGTAGAGAGATTGTCCTTATTTCGGAGCGTCCACTATCAGAGATTCCCCTGTAGTGAGAATACGTAGTTTGTGAGAGACTACTTTTGCAAACTGTCCAGAAGGTCAGGTTTGCACGGGGAGAAAACTTTCACAAATTGACTAGTAATGAGCAACGTCAATGTAATACACCACGTACCTTTATGCAAAGAAACCAGTAGCTAATGCTCTCTTGTTTGGTAAATTTGCAAAGATTTTCTCCTGTCAAAGAATCTCAAGCAGTATACTTTAGTAAATTGTTTGGTTCCAATGACATGTTCCCTTTAATAGAGGGGCGTCCACAGTTCAGGGTCTGGATTAAAGGGGTGTCCAAGGTTCAGGGGTCTGGATTAGAGGGGTGTCCACAGTTCAGGGGTCTGGATTAGAGGGGTGTCCACAGTTCAGGGTCTGGATTAGAGGGGCCTCCACAGTTCAGGGTCTGGATTAGAGGGTGTCCACAGTTCAGGGGTCTGGATTAGAGAGGTTTTACTGACACTGAAGATTACCATGGCAACTAACCACAAACCAACACTAACCACTAACCACAGACCTGTTGGTGGTTAACGGTGCACCACATCCTCTTGGTTGCCTTGGTTACCAACCTCTATCCGGGTCAGTGATTCAAGCAGTGGGAACCGTAGACAATGGTAATGACCATGCGTAATATTGATCATCTTGTGCTTATACAGTGGAGTTTTCTTAGTAAGTACCTGGTTTAGTACATGCTCCTGGATAGTGAGTACTCCTTATTCTGTCCCTGTGTACCATAGAGCTGGAAATTTTTGCAACGTAAATTTTCACGAATCAAAGTAAAAAGTATATTTGCGAGTTTATTTTCGTGATGTGAAGAAGTTTGTTTGCATTTTTGCATTTCCAAGTCTTTTGCGTGTTTTTCTAGACTGTTCCATGCTTGGATTGTTCTTTCGCTCATCTCAACGCTCCATTCTTTAGAGAATCTTGTTATAGTGTGCTGTTTTACCGATTTTAGTATGTATCTGGCGAAATTTTCGCAGTGAAAAGTTTCGCGAATCAAGGCCATTTGCATATACAGTGGAACCTGTATAATCCAGCACCCAATGGGGAACGAAAAACAGTGCTGGATTAGCAGGTTCCTGGATTACAGAGGTCAGTTTGTATGGTAAATTAATGGTTGGTGCCAGAGAACCTTGATGGGTTTGGGAGAATGCTGGTTTATAGAGGTGCTGGATTAGGTAGGTTCCACTGTATAGGGAAAGTATTACCTCGGGAAAATTTCACGCTCTACAGTATACCTCATGTGCATAAACCAACCCAATAGTAAGTACCTCTGATAATAAGTACAAATTTTGTGTCCCCTTCAAGGTACTGATTAAGCAAGTTCCACTGTATTTCCCCTTACAGGTTTTGTGTTGTACTTTGTTTTGGACGGTTTGTTCAGAGAGCAAAAATATGAGATGCTAGCGTTTGTTGTGGCGGGTGTGTCCATCTGCGTGTATATTGTCATCAATTACATTTTCCAAGCTGTCGTGAACAATGGAGGAACAGAGCCCTGGAGACTGGTACGTTTCAACCACGAATGCACCTACAGTGGTACCTCTGAACAAAGGGCATTTCGGGGCAGTCTCTTTTGTCCTTTGTAAGGAGGTTGTCCTCTTTGGCAAGCTCAAAGTGTATTGAAACTATAAGGAGGAATATTTTGGTGTCCCAAACTGTGTCCTTTGTCCACAGTTTGGACCTATTGCTGAGTGCCCACTATCAGAGCTTCCACTGCCCATGCTCATATATGTAGCCAGTGACAATAGAATTTCATATATCTTTCCTTACATCTGCCTGTGTGCTTGTACGTACGTACATGTGCATCTGTATCTGTTTCTAGTACCATAAAGTCCGTTTGTCCTTCTTCACCTTTGTGGAGTAAACATACGTATGTATGTTTCTCTCTGCAGTATATTTGTCTGTCATTGTGTATGTCTATATTCACACTGTACCTCCTCCCACCACACCTCCTCACACCGCACCTCCTCGCACCACACCTCCTCATACCACACCTCCTCACACTGCAGGTCCTCACACCACACCTTACACCACACCTCCTCACACCACACCTCCTCACACCACACCTCCTTACACCGCACCTCCTCACACTGCACCTCCTCCCACCACACCTCCTCACACCGCACCTCCTCGCACCACACCTCCTCATACCACACCTCCTCACACTGCAGGTCCTCACACCACACCTTACACCACACCTCCTCACACCACACCTCCTCACACCACACCTCCTTACACCGCACCTCCTCACACTGCACCTCCTCACACCACACCTCCTCACACCACACCTCCTCACACCACACCTTACACCACATCTTACACCACACCTCCTCACAACGCACCTTCTCACACCACACCTCCTCACAACGCACCTCCTCACACCTAGTCTGGCGTTAGTGACTTTGACCTCTGAATATTTTTATGTACAGTGTAACCTCTGTAATGGGACACCTCTATAATGATATTAATCCAACAATGTCATTCTAATCTGACCATCTTATGATGTCCAGTCGCAATACTACAGTATGCTAAGAGTCTCTTTGTAGTCCAACATCCTCCTAATCCAACTTATTTTCCAAGCACCATTGAGTGTCTTTCAGTGTACTTATAAAGAATAACAACATAAATACGCATGTACGTAGGGCAGGGTGTGATCCCAGGCTACCTCATATCCTGTATGACTTTCAACACATGTATACATTCATGCAGTCGAACCTCTCTATAATGAACCCTGGATACAATGAACTCCCTGATATAACAAACACAGACCTTAGAGTGTACACCTAGTGTTCATATAAAGAACCCCTTACTGTATACAGTGAACCTTTCCTGCGATTCTGAGGTTATAGAGAGGTTTGCCTGCACCTTTCTGTGTGTGAGTTTCTCTGTTGTCATTCATGAATGATAATGTACCACAATGTGTGGTTGTATTAGTGAATACCTTGAGCCTCGCATGATTCATTAATCATTAATCTGATCTATTTCTTCACCTCTACAGGCTCGTTTCATCATTACTCTCCTCCTTGTTCCGCTCAATGTCGTCCTTGCTGTTGTTGTATTCTGGAAGATGGGATTTCTACTGTTCGACTCGCTGGGAGCCAGCCCTGTACTGCACAGTGAGTTGTGAAGTCAGAGGGTACGTACGTATAGGGCTGTGCGGTATCAGAAATTATTTGTTTCAGTATGCATTCCCCACAGTCTATCACGGTATTACTATGATCACGGTATACCGAGAGATGAAACTGTAGGCAGGATCCAAAGGAATTCTTGTCACACAGATTAAAATCATTCACAAACAGCAGTTGGGTATGCTACATAGTATGCTCCTGTTGCACCCATAACCAAGGCTGTCATATGTAACATTTCCAACAGATTTTGAATATGTCACTTAAGATGGAATATCATATCCTAAAAATACCATACTTTGTTTACCCCTTCCAATACTGGTCTAACCTTGGAGAGAATACCCCGGTATCGCACGATATCACGGTGCAGGAAAAAGTTGGCCGGTATCTTAATTTTGCACAAATAATATTGCGGTATTGCTATTTATTCGGTATATTGCACAGCACTACGTACATACATGTTGGAAGTTGAGTATCATCATCATCATTTCATTCAAGTGGTAACCCTGTCAGCTAGAGTTGGTTTTAATAGGGTACCATAAAACGTATATATACGTATATATACACATAATGATATGCAGTTGGGTAAAATAAATGAGATAATGATTAACAATATATCTATGGACAGTGTTTCCCCTAAAGAGGGGTAGGGGGGGGGGGGGGGGGGGGGGGGCGCACCCCTTCCTCGCTATTATCTTAGATAGCAAAACTTTCAACTTTAATGTAGTACACTAAAAGCTTGACAAAAAGCCAGAAACAGCTCACTTCTAATAATAAACATATTGTCACTGATAATAACCATACAATATGTTTAATATAGTTGTTCACTCTAGCAAATGCCCACCTCTAATTGTGAAAAAAGAACAGCGTTTTCATCCAAAACACTAGAAAGCCAGGCACCCAGCAGCGCTAACCACCATATTTTTTTAAATAATTGATTTGATCTGTTGCATATCCCCCCCCCCCTTTAATTTTTGTCTGGGGGAAACACTGTATGAGATGACTAATATAATTTGAATTGGTTGAACAATAACATGCAAGACTATAACTTAGGATGGAAAGTTTTTAATGGAATTCACTACCCAGGAAAGGGCGGCATCCAGCCACCTCATGCCTCCCTAACAGACCCTATGGTTGTAGTAGTCTAGGGCAACCCAACCCAACCCAACCCAGTTAGTCTGGAAAGGAGGTCTTACGCACTCAGCAGCAGACATGCTGCTGAGTGCTACCATCCCCCACTGAGGCCCTGTGCACCCATCCCCCACTGAGGCCCTGTGCACCCATCCCCCACTGAGGCCCTGTGCACCCACCCACCACTGAGGCCCTATGCTACCACCCACCACTGAGGACCTAAGTTACCATCCACCACTGAGGCCCTATGCACCCATCCCCCACTGAGGCCCTATGCACCCATCCACCACTGAGGCCCTATGCACCCATCCCCCACTGAGGCCCTATGCTACCATCCACTACTGAGGCCCTATGCTACCATCCCCCACTGAGGCCCTATGCTACCATCCCCCACTGAGGCCCTATGCTACCATCCACCACTGAGGCCCTATGATACCATCCCCCACTGAGGCCCTATGCACCCATCCCCCACTGAGGCCCTATGCTACCATCCACCACTGAGGCCCTATGATACCATCCCCCACTGAGGCCCTATGCACCCATCCCCCACTGAGGCCCTATGCTACCATCCACCACTGAGGCCCTATGATACCATCCCCCACTGAGGCCCTATGCACCCATCCACCACTGAGGCCCTATGTTACCATCCACCACTGAGGCCCTATGCTACCATCCCCCACTGAGGCCCTATGCTACCATCCCCCACTGAGGCCCTATGCTACCACCCACCACTGAGGCCCTATGCTACCATCCACCACTGAGGCCCTATGTTACCATCCACCACTGAGGCCCTATGCTACCATCCACCACTGAGGCCCTATGCTACCATCCACCACTGAGGCCCTGTGCTACCATTCACCACTGAGGCCCTATGCACCCATCCCCCACTGAGGCCCTATGCTACCACCCACCACTGAGGACCTATGCTACCATCCACCACTGAGGCCCTATGCACCCATCCACCACTGAGGCCCTATGCTACCACCCACCACTGAGGCCCTATGCTACCATCCCCCACTGAGGCCCTATGCTACCATCCACCACTGAGGCCCTATGCTACCATCCCCCACTGAGGCCCTATGCTACCACCCACCACTGAGGCCCTATGCTACCATCCACCACTGAGGCCCTATGCTACCATCCCCCACTGAGGCCCTATGTTACCACCCACCACTGAGGACCTATGCTACCATCCCCCACTGAGGCCCTATGCACCCATCCACCACTGAGGACCTATGCTACCATCCACCACTGAGGACCTATGTTACCATCTTCATTATATTGTGCAAACAAATGTACGTACATGCACACCATTCACACACACACACACACACACACACACACACACACACACACACACACACACACACACACACACACACACACACACACACACACACACACACACACACACACACACACACACACACACACACACACTTCCCCATCTTGTACATCTGTATACACACATACATGCTCACACATGAGTGGCAAAGCGATCCAAATTGTTCTGTATTAACACTAATGTTGGGAGGTGACTCCATGCCCCCCATCAGAGGTGATCATGTGTATATGTACAGCACCTGTGATAATTGGCTAGGGAGGTGAAGCCTACATCCTACCTAAATAGGTGAACATGTGTACTTATGTGCATACATACAAGGAGTGTGTGTAGTATATTATGCTGCATTTGGGTACTCTGGTAAGATTTTACATCAATACATGTAGTGTCAGGAGATTGAAGGAAGCTTATTGCAGTGGAATTCCCACGTATGTACAGTGGAATCCACTTAACACAAACTCGCTTAACACAAAATTTTGGTTAACATAAAAGTAGAAAATGACCCCTGCAATGCATTTAGTATTCCTAATTGTTCTGATAACATGAAATTCTGATAACACAAACACTTTTCATCAGTCCCTTAAGTTTCGTGTTAAGTGGGTTCCACTGTATGTATATTGTGACACACTGTTGGTAGGAGACTCTGTGTCAGACAGCAGAGGGTGTTGAATTACGTATTTACTCTGGATATAGTCTGCAGAGCTGCATTTGGTAAGGGATTTGCATCCCCTCGGTGATCATTTGCCCCCCTCCCTATCCTGGCTCATTGTTTTCACCTGTTAATTACCTAGTACCCCCCCCCCCCCCCACACACACACACTCACCAATACTGAATTTTGCCCTCCCTTGAAGAATTTTCTGAATATACAACATTGCATTGGGATGACCTTTCCTAACATATGATCAGATTAGGGAGAATGGTAGATTAGTAAGGCATTGGATTATTACGGTTTTACTCTACTTGTGTATCTTACAGTATGTACTGTACATACTGTATGTAAATACGTATATGTAATGATTGCCTGTTTTGATTTACTTCATGCACACTGCTGCCACTTCAATTGTACTCCACAGATGCCTACAAGTGGACAAGATTGTTGTCTTCTGCAGTGAAACTTAACTTCGAACTGATTGTGAGCTAAATGTGCCACTTGTATGTGTGTATACAATGTGCAAGCGTGCTGTGATGCATGTACGCATGTGTGTGTGTGTGTGTGTGTGTGTGTGTGTGTGTGTGTGTGTGTGTGTGTGTGTGTACATACGTATGTGTGTAACATGCCCACCTGCTCCTTGTGTCTTCCTACATATTTCGTATTTGTTGCTTTACTGACACAGTATGTTCTGTGTCTTCTATCTTTCCCTGTAGGTCAGTCTCTTCCTTCTGGTAGTTACAAGAGTCCCTCTCTTTGGCACCCCCTCCACTCCTGCCCCTTTGGCACCTCATCCAGCTGAATTGGCCATTGTCTGCATTCTTCTCTTGGCGGCCATATTGGGCATTACGCTGTCAACCATTGGTGTGAGTGATGTGGAATATTCATGTACTATGTAATAATATTGTCTTTTAGCTGTACAGTTTAATTTGGATAGTAAATACCATCTAGGGCCCAAATGAAAAGTGCTTCCTGTCAGAAGTACTTACTATCAGTATCATTTTCAGTACTGTACATGAGGCAGGGAACGAATGAGGAGTAGCTACTATCCAGAAGTATGTTCTATCCCAGGTACTTATTAGCCAAGTTTGACTGTTTTACTTCTGCAATGAAGTGACACCTTTCGTGGCCTGGCATTCAGCAATATGGATTCGATGGACTATATCAACATGGAATTAATCATACCCTTGGGGATTCCCCCACCTCCTAATACCAACATAGATACCATTTTACCAGAACCATTTCTACATATTGCTAATTCTTGTTAATCCTCCACCAATATATCCACCATCAATTTTGTGCACAAATTGGCTAAAGTA
>CAUJGJ010000332.1:3157500-3202500 GCA_963170055.1 Halisarca cf. caerulea | reverse complement strand
ATACTACAGTATATTCAGCCATATATTGCGTATGCATCCACCCTTGATTGCATATCTTATCCAGGCAAGTAAGATCTAGCTGTATGCATGGTGAGCGTGCTGTCACGTGATAGGTAGATAGGCCATAAATTTTGAAGGATCCCAGCCTCGATCCCAGCTGGGTACTATTGAACGAGTTCCCTTGAATTGCAGGCGTCTTGATCAGGCTGTGCTGTGACTTGTAGTTCCCCATGGCATCCGTCTACCGGAGTGACAACAGTACGGACCAGAAGGAGGATACGTATTTACTCGATAATACGCAAGACTCTCGTGTTCAAGCGTCGAGTGAACGTCGCCAGCAGGCTCGCTACACTCTTTCGTGCGGGCCTATCGCGGTGAGAACCACACGAGTAGTGTGATATGTAAGGAATTAATGAGTGTATTTGTACGCTTGACTGTCGCATATACGGAGACAGTCCCTATCTATATAGGGGACCCTCCTTCTGTTACCATAAAGTTACTTTAGTTAGAACTTATATCGTCCTTCGGAGGAATGTCTTGACCATTATAATATGTAACACTGATCATGAGTCCATCCCTTCCCTACATGCTGGTAGATTGCTGAATCGATCGATGTGTGCAAACTTGATGCAGAAGTGCAGCTATAATAGGCTAACCAGAATCATTTTGCTTGAAATGTGTCCACTCTATTTACTAACAGTATTCATGAATTCCAGGAAACAAGGAAGTGGTACGTGGCTCTGCTATTCCCATGAGTCATTATCTCTGGTGATTTATGCAGTCAGTAAACTATGGCACAACTTTTGATGAGATTCATTATTTCTAAGAAAAGCCTCTAATTATGCAGTCATACATTATCATTATCTTATAATATTATTTTGTGTATTAAATTTTGTGCAGGCATGCATGTGTGTGTATATATGTGTGGTGTGTGTGTGTGTGTGTGTGTGTGTGTGTGTGTGTGTGTGTGTGTGCGTGCTTGCGTGCGTGGGTGCGTGTTTGTGTGTGTGTGTGTGTGTGTGTGTGTGTGTGTGTGTGTGTGTGTACATAGATTTGTATCGTGTCAGTGGCATGTGTGGTGTGTATATATATATATATATATCAATCATTCAATTAATCAATCAATTAATGTGCACACATGTACAGCAGACACTAGGGTAAGGGGATACCCAATTAATGAGGCACAAAGTCAAAATAGAACAGAATGAGAAACTATTGACTGTGAGTCGACAGTTTAACTGAAACGGGCACACCACATTACACATAAGAGTTTTGCAATCTTGTGATCTCTGCAAGCTTGGCCCACAATCGCAGCAACCTGTACATCTGTACTCAAATCCTTGAATTCACTATTCAGTTCACAAGCATGTGAAACTATGGGTTGACACTGATTTGACCAGTTGGGCAGCTCAACATTCAACGGTACACCTCCTCAATCATGCCATCATCACACTCCCGGCAGACTCGATCTTCTTGTGCTACACCCTGCCACCTGCCCGTCTCCACTTGGAAGTGAGCAGCACCACCTCTCAGTTTCATGAGCATAGAGTGGATGACCCTGTGTACGTATATACTCAATCTGATTCAGAACAACACTATGGTAAACGGTTTACATGTACAGTGGACTCCACTTATAAAGAACCCTGTTATAAAGAACTTCTGCTTATAAAGAACAATTTTCTGGGTCCAAGTTTGTTTGCATACATTTTCCTCTGTTATAACAAACAAACTCCTGTTATAAAGAACTCGTCACTGCTGCCAGTGACTTTTAAATGGGATTTGAAGTGGATTTTGTGCTCTTAGAGACGTGGAAGTGTACAGAGTAGTGAAGAAAAGTATTCAAGAAGCTAAAATTTGAGCTCCGCTATGACCATCAGTGCGAATTATGGCATAATTCTTTTATAATACATAAAAATGTTCTGATATTTATACTCTGTAATACATTAACATACACTTCTTTTATAAAGAACTTCTGTTATAAAGAACAAATTAATCCTTGTGGATTTCTTGGTTCTTTATATCAGGAGTCGACTGTATTTTGGTTTATAGGGTTTAATTCCTTATAGTGTATTGTCTAAAGACTTATATAATTATAGTCACTGTGTGCAATACCGTATACCGGAAAAGTTTTGCAAATTTCGCGAAGTCGACGGCATTCGTGTAACTTTAACTCACGAATGCTAGCTCTGTTCTATTCATCATGCAGCGATTCGCGAAAGTTTTTTCTTGTGAAAATCGCAAAATCTAGGGATTGGCAAAAGTTTTATTCCTTGAAACTTTCCCGGTATATGATATGTGCATATATATGTCCACAAAAACAGAATCCGAAGTTCAACATAATACATTATAGTACATGTACTATAATTATATTATTGTGAAGCTCATCCAACGCTTGCACCAATATAAACTTGTTATGTACATTTTCCAATAAATTGCAGTTCCGAAATCCAAGACGCTGGTCCGTGTGGGAATGGTTACTTGCCATCTTGTCCATCGTCACCATAGCTGTAGCCTTCCTCTTCAACATAGAGCAATTGGTAGAGTCCTCGAAGAATGGCTACATCAAACCAGACATCATGGTGAACAGCAACTATTGTCAAAGTATCAACGGAACATCAGCTTTGGTGCTCACTTGCCAAAGTGACCTCACTCTGGCAATAGTCCTCGCTCTGAATATTTGTGAGTTGGTATGTGAAATTGTACTGTTTTGCCACTAAAAGTTGATGTATTACAGGTTGTATGTATGGCAGACATCAGTTACGTATTGAAATCTACAAGCGGTTGTATGTATACCTTGTGTAGATGTTAGGGAGAAGTGTCTTTTATAACAGGCCATACATTCAGAAACAGTGGTCAAATAGATGTATACTCAGTCACAATACTGGACATGATACCCAAAACACAGTATAGAATAATTTGAGTGGAAGAACTTTTATATTAGTCGCATTCTTATGAATCAGATATTTATTTTCACTGTCAGTGGTGATTTTGTTACATAGTGAAACCGCTCTAAACTAAACCCTCAGAGTCAGTCCCGACTTTCTAATTTTGGGTATTTTTAAGTTCAAACACTATCTGTATAACAATGTGATTCTATATTTGTACTGTACTGTATACGTATTTTCTTACACAGGTTTTGTGCTTTACTTTGCTTTGGATGGTTTGTTCAGAGAGCAAAAGTATGAACTGCTTGCATTTGTTCTGGCGATACTCTCCACCCTACTGTATGTACTGATCAACTTCATTTATCAAGCTGTCGTGACTCAAAGGGGAGATGAGCCGTGGAGACTGGTGAGACCATGCACAGTATGATATTATCTGTACCTGGTCACATCATAGCTGCTGTGCCGGTCTGTATGTAGTGTGTGCCTTCATGGCTGGTATCCTATCTCAAATGACTTCGATCAAATAGCATCATTGACACACACATGCATACACACACACACACACACACACACACACACACACACACACACACACATGCATGCACATATGCACACGTGCACACACACACACACACACACACACACACACACACACACACACACACATACATGCATGTATACACGCACGTACGCATGCACGCACGCACGCACACACACACACACACACACACACACACACACACACACACACACACACACACACACACACACACACACATGCACATATGCACACGTGCACACACACACACACACACACACACACACACACACACACACACACACACACACACACACACACACACACACACACACACACACTTAAACTGGAGCTCACACACACACTCATGCATGCTCGCACACTCACTCACTGTGACTCACACACTCATACACACGTACACTCGCACACATTATAATTATAATATTATTGTAGTAACCTTATACCTGATCTGAATACTTCTTCACCTCTACAGGCTCGTTTCATCATTACTTTCCTCCTTGTTCCGCTCAATGTCGTCCTTGCTATTGTTGTCTTCTGGAAGATGGGATTTGTACTGTTCGACTCGCTTGGAACCAACCCTGTACTGCACAGTGAGTTGTGAAGTCTGAGGGTAATACTGTGTTCGTGCTGGATTCATTGTACTCGACAGTTTGCCCTTGTCCAGACGGCTATTATGTGTGATTCTGTGGCAGTCGCTTGTCTCACCACCGCCTCCCCTAGACTGAGTTTGACTCCTAGTAACTTGCTCCTCGTGAACTTGAACTCCTGCGTGTCTCTACTATACAGTGTATGCTTTTGCCTGTGTTTGGTTGTTATGGCTCACATTAATGTGCATGTTATCTATACTTGAGTTTTGAAAATACTATAATCTTAAGTTGGAATTCAAGCATGTAGTGGTTTGTGCCCTTAAGTAGACCTTCGTGATTATCTGTTTGTTTGTGGTTCATGTTTTTTTACCTTTAGACTACTGTCAAACAAATGCACACACACATGCACACATGCATGCATGCTTGTGCACGCACACACACACATACACATGCACACACATACACACACACACACACACACACACACACACACACACACACACACACACACCGCACACACACATACACACACACGCACATGCACACACACACACACACACACACACACACACACACACACACACACACGGAAATAAGGTGATAATTAGTACCTGATTTTGTTCTTCTGGATCTCACACTTGTTCTGTAGAGGCCTATAAGTGGACTAGATTACTGTCTTCAGGGGTGAAGCTGAACTTTGAGCTGCTAGTGAGTTAAAAACCTCTTGTGCATCATGCATCATCTGCCATCGGTGCATGTACTCTGGTGAAAACCTGACGTAAAATCGTCTCATGTGAAATGTATAATATGAAATATTAGCAGAGCTAGGAAACCTTCATGCATGTATGGCGGCCATGTTTATTTAGTGTCAATCCTACATACTACATGTATTCCATAATCTATATCCTGACACAATGTTGCTGCAGTGCAATACATGTTCTGTATTACATGCAGTTGGTGTTTGACGTGTGCAGCCCATGCACAATATGTGTTCACAACTACTGGGAATGTGTATTCCACAGGAACGTATGAACTGCTGCACAGTATATAGGGTCCAATTGAAGTATAATGATGTGCTATACATCTGAAATGTACATGTGTGAGTTAGCATTTACTCATTGTGTTCTCCCAAGAACACTGCATTGAGTTTATTCCTAGACGGCTAATGTTTACCGTCTCCTCGATCTGCTCCAAAATGTCCAAGACTGGTTCCTGCATGCAGTGCCCCCCACATTTTTTTCAAGGGCTTTTGAAAAATTCCTTTATATACTTAATTTTGAGCAATTAGTGCACATGTTATATAAGCCCTTATTTATAAATGAAGTTATATTGAGTCCGGCCTGAAAAGCTTCTCTTAGACTACCACAATTTAAGGAAAATTGAAAGATAGAAATGAAGGCTGTAATCAATGCTGAATTGGCAGCCGTTTCTCTGGATGCCATTGTAGAATTTGATGATGCAATCATGATTGTGTGATCAACTTTTCTCTGCCACATGTACTTTTGTTTAGCTTGCATTAGTTTAGTCTGGCCTGCTACGACCGTCCCACGTATGCGCCGGGGGGCGAAGCGTACATGGGATGGTCGTAGCAGGCCAGACTAGCATTAGTTGTGTCCCCCCAACTAAAAGCATCTTCCTCCACCTATGATATTAATCTTATATAGCAGTCAATTAACATTCCGTTTCATTCCCACTCTGATATACAGACTTCTGTTGCTTGGAGCAGAGATGTAAACACAGTCAATCCAAATGATAACTTTGATGCAACTGCTGTTATTGCATTTGTCATCATTTTAGTTTGTGAGTTTGTGTATAAGTGTTAGTTTATGTGTTATTGTGTCCATGTGCAGTGTTAGAAATAATAGTCAGCATTCTGAAATTGCCGGACCATTTTGGAGTTTGGTCTGACCCAAAACGGTTCGGGTCAGACATTTGACTGAGCACCACATAATGTTCATTTGATACACACAGTGATGATACCAAGTCATTTGTACATCCAAAATATGTCTGGGCAAAGCTGAAATTGTATGACCCAATATGATAATGCTAGGGCATTTGTCCATCCACCATTTGTTCCCTATTTCTTTAACGCTGCATGAGTACACTCATGTTTGTGTGTGTGTGTGTGTGTGTGTGTGTGTTTGTGTGTGTGTGTGTATACGTGTGTGTGTGTGTGTGTGTGTGTGTGTGTGTGTGTGTGTGTGTGTGTACGTGTGTGTGTGTGTGTGTGTGTGTGTGTGTGTGTGTGTGTGTGTGTGTGTGTGTGTGCACAAATGTTCTTTTTGTTTATATACCAATTCAGGTACAGCTGGGAACATACTCACTATGGCCATTTTCCCTGTCTACATCATTGTCATGAAGAACTATGGACAGGGCTTGAAAGATAAATGTACGAGTGTATATAATGTGCATTCTTACACACACACACACACACACATGTACCCCCCCCCCACACACATGCCCACACATATGTATGCACAACACACACACGTATACACACACACACACACACACACACACAGAAACACATGCATACACACACACATACACACACACGCGCGCGCGTGCGAGTGCATGCACACATACATATCTACTGGTAAACTACATATTGAGTTTCCTTTTTCCTCCTTTTCTATTATTTTGCAGTGTTCAGCTGAGTAGAGATTTATAAAGAGGTGTTGATTATTAAACATCTATCTTTCACCTCGTATTCCCTAGGCACTCTTCTGTTCCGTAGGACAATCATTACCTGTCAATGTCATTGTATGAAATGATATTCAATTTGGCTTGCTATACTCATTGATCATATTAATATATATATATATATATATATATATATATATATATATATATATATATATTATATATATGTATATATATATATATATATATATATATATGAAATGCATGTACTATGAATTCAAAATACATATAGTATACTCCCTGGATATATTTTCTGCAAGAAATTTTACAGAATTTTAATAATTGTTAAACAGTTCTTCAGTTTTGCACAGTCCTAGGTCTGAGATATAGTCTGCAGCTGGGCTTCCATGTTTCTGAATCGATCAGACATTATCGCCTGCATGCCTTGTTGCATGGTGGGTGGTTTGGATCTGGGTATATACCTTGGACTATAAGTGTTATACCCAACTCATCACCTATAGCTATACAAGCCATTTGTCCAGGTGGTGCATGCATGCATGGTTGCATGATCGATCTGGCCGGTATAATTATACTGCAATCCTTCAGTACGTGGCATACAGACTACATACCTCGGGCACAAGCTGCATGTGTAGCATGAAAATATTACACGCATTAAGTGCAAGGAAAGAATTGCATAGATTTGAATTTTAGTCTGTTGATGCCTACCGTGCGCTGGATTCTTCCATTCTTTTAATGGCCTGTGGCTGCATGTGAAAGAGAGGATTAACAGCATGCAACAACATGCAGAATAGGTTTAAATTAAGTTCACATGAATTCAATAATTAAAGCATAATATAATTATATGCATTCAGCATGCATGACAGTGACTCCATGCAGTATAATATTTTAACAGTATGATGTGCTAATATGACTATAATACATTGTGCAAACATAGGAAAATTTACTATTATATTATAATCATATAGTATGAGCAGGTGCTCAATATTATAGTTAACAGATCACAGGATTAATTATTTTAATAATGTTAATTATGGAGTGCCTGTTGTCGATATATATACTATACATTTTATATAAAGCATGGGAATTCAGTTTGTATCAGATAATGTACATATCCCCTCCAGTGCTTATATATACCTAGGCACTCTGCACCTTGGTAACTATGTCACACACCCTCGGGTATAGCTCTTAACGACCATTTACTATGCTATACAGTATTGAAATGGAAACACGACAGTCCTGTTGACCCAACCACAATCTATCATTGATCACTCAAACACTTTGACCATGCAGCCTTTAGGCAGGACCTCGGCTCAGCCCCCTGGAGAATTTTTGATCTATTCGAAGACCCTTCGGACAAAACAGAAGCCTTCAACCTACTCCTACTTGACATTATCAATCACCATGCCCCATTAACTAAAGTATAGTAATTAAGAAACGTACAACTTCGTGGATTACACCACAACTGAAGAAAACAATGACATATCGGAATCGTCTACACTGAAAATTTTTGAAATCCCATTCTGAAACTGATCGCCTAGTATTTTGTCAATTTCAAAACCAAGTGGTACACCAACAGAGACTAGCCAAAAAGCAATATGTGACCAGCCTCATCACGAAGAGAGCCACTCCATCCTCAATTTGGTCAGCTGTAAAATTGTTCATGAATAATGGAAGCAACTACTCTTCTACATCAAATGCAAACCACCCTTCTCCCTCTGACTTTAACTCGTACTTCATTACTGTTGCCTCAATTGCATCAGATATCGTTCATCCTACAACATCAGGCACGACCTTTGCCACTCCCCCACCTGTTAACTATTGTGAGCTACCTCTAATTTCAACCTCAACTTGTGAATCCCTTACCACCTGCAGCCTCATGTAAACCTAAGAAATCATCTGGCACTGATCAAGTCAGTGTCATCTACTTGAAAAATGTTCCCGACATTTTATCCCGACCTATATTGCAAATCATCAATTCTTCAATTACAAAGAGAATATTTCCCGATCAGTGGAAATCGGCCATAGTTCACCCTATCCATAAGAAAGGATCCACTTCCAGCTGTGAAAATTGCCGCCCAATATCCATTCTTCCTGCAGCGAGCAAAGTAGCTGAAATGTACATAGCTGATATCTTATCTGACCATCTGGAAAGCAATAACCTACTCTACCCACTGCAATCTGGTTTTAGAAATGGACACTCAACTCAATCACTATTACTTCACCTCACAGATTAGTGGTACAATTGTCTTGATGGTGGGCATTTCATTGGTATCATATTTCTTGACATTTCCAAGGCATTTGATTGTGTTAACTAATTACTCCTCCACAAACTCACTAACTACTTCCATCTTGGAGACTCTATGTGCCAATTAATCTGATCGTATCTCGATAACAGACAGCAAGCTGTATGTGTTGATAATCATTTGTGACATCTTTTGTCAAATTGAATGTAAATGCAGGTGTGCCTCAAGGCTCCGTCCTTGGTCCTATATTGTTTTCAATGTTGATCAATGATCTGCCAAGCACCATTCGTCCGCCCTCAAATACTGCCCTATTTGCAGATGACACAACTATCTACTGTGCAGGTGAATCAACTGATATCATTGCATCTGCTTTGAACTCCGCCCTGCATGTCATCTGTCAAATCATGGATGAGAAATAATGGCCTGAAACTTAACTTATCTAAAACAAAAATGTATAATATGCTTATCCATCAACGAAGATCACACCCACCTCCACTGAACATTACATTTGATGATTGTTGCATTGAGCAGGTTAGTACATTCAAACTACTGGGAGTTATTATCGATGAACATTTACACTGGAGTCCTCACATAAACCAAACAGTTAAAGGTATTTCGAACAAATTGTGTTTAATGCGTAGACTTTCTTGGTTTTTGCCCAAAGAGGCATTGATCAGCTTCTATCATGCCTACATTGGATCCAGTCTTAACTATTGTAGTCTAGTTTGGAGTGTTTGTAGCTACACTAATTCCAAACGCTTATACAATGTTTACAGAACTAGCCCGCATCATTCTCAGGAGATCAGGGATGTCATCTGCCTCTGAAGCCCTCGATATTTTAAATTGGAAACCACTCACAAATCAAAGAGAGGGAAATTTATCAAATTATGTAAACAATTGATTCAACCAAACACAGCAGGAACTCCCTCTTATCTAAGACTACTAGCAGAGCCTATTGCATCAACCCATTCCTATGCAACACACAATGCTACTTGAGGCCACCTGACAACATGGGCAATTAGATCCGACTACGGAAAGAAGGCATTCAGCTATCGAATTAGTCTAACAAGCTAACCCGTCCCGCTCCCCGCATTTTTCTCGCCCGTAGGGCGTTTGTGGGACGGGCTAGCTTGTTAGACTACTATCGAATGGCAAAAGCCTGGAATGCAACTATGTAACATAATAAATAGACTAAGTATGTTACTGTTTATGTGTGCGTTGTAAGTATGCATGTACTACATGCATGCATGTATACTCTAATATGTACCATGTGTGATATAATATTTCTTCAAGTCATTGATCATGATCAGATTCTTCTTTATTATAAAATGGCGTCACACAACATACACCTTGATTTTCATGCTGCATCATCCACTCTATATTATGTACTTCAATTTTAAATTATTGATCTTGGTCACGTTATTATTGTCAGTGTTTATTAAACTGCTCATGCATGCTCATCCCACTCCCAATTTAAATTTTGTGTCTGTGTTTTGTGTTCATTGCTGGAATCCCTGCAAAGTAACCCTTTGGCTAAGTGGATGATGTCCGGCCAGGATAATAATTATACTGATATTGATACCTGACTCATGAACAAGAATTCAGGATATTTTGGGCACATATTTCAAGACCAATAAGGTAATCTATTGGGAATGACCACTCATTAAAGCGACACAGGGAATGTGGAAGCACATTTACACATAAACCATGAATATAGGCTGTTTTGTGCTCTTTTTGCCCAAATTAGTCTCGCGTCGCACAGACCCTATTCTCGCCTCCATTTTTTATTATGACGTCACACGGTCGGCCGACCGTGTGACGTCATAATAAAAAAATGGAGGCGAGAATAGGGTCTGTGCGACGCGAGACTATGCCCAAATCAAGAGTAGCCATTTTCTCAGCAAAGGTGTTATCATAACTGGCCCAACCACAGGCCCTGGGCTGGCCCAGATACCTAGCCTGGGATAGCCCATGCAGGTAGGCAGGCCCAGGCTGTGGTTGGCCCTGTGTAAACAAAAATGACCATGAATCTCATTAACATTAAAAAATGATATCATACTGGGCTGGCCTGGCCCTAGTCTCGTTCCCAGACCCACTAGCGCCTAGGCGCTAGTGGGTCTGGGAACGAGACTAGCCTGGCCCAGGTAAAACGTTTTATATAATCTATGCTGGGACAGTGTAATAATTAGTGTTACTCTAGAATGGGATCAAATACCACGTACGCGCCGGGGGGTACGTGGGACGGTCGTAGCAGGCCAGACTAGGTATTCGACGGCGAGCAGCACGGGTCTGGCTACGCGGGACTACGGTGGAAGGGGCCTGGTTTTTTTTCTGCCAAATGGAGGTTTTGCATGAGTCCGGTAAAGCTTCGAGTGGTAGGGAAAAATCATACCTTCTCAGTGAGAGTTATGAACTTCAAGCGAACGGAAGTCCTGAGGCTCGGTTCACATGTTCATTCGGGCCTATCACGGTGAGCGCGCGAGTGCACGCCTGTTTTAGACATGCATACAGTATATTAACAACTTTCTGTCCTGCCCGAGGATTGTATCATCCGTCTGTCTTACTCGCCTTGTAACTAGTGGAAGCTCGAACTCGGTTTGAGTATCAGATTCTGTGATACTTTGGGAACAGATACTAAAAAGGGTTTGTTAAATCACTTGAAGGTTTCCGCCATTCAGAGGTTGTTTTGCAAGCATAACAATCTATCTGGACCCACAAAACAGTGTGTGTTATAGAGAGGTTTGTGCTATTTGGAGAGTTTGTTGTAAAAGGTTCTACTGTATATAGAGTCATAGATCCATTTTGTGATATATAGTACTACGTACAGAATTATAATAATATATGTGAATCATGCGACAGTGAAACCTGTTATACAGACCATGCACCTCTATACAAGGACTACTTGTGTAAGGAGGCCACTATAGGCTGGTCCATAGATGCCACCTCACTATGAGCCTCTATAAGGACCACCGGTCCACAGTTTTGTGCAGACTATATTAGGCAGAACTTTTTCTGACCAGATGACATCATAAATATAGAGAATATAGGATCAGCTAACACCGGACTGTTTTGTTTGGTATTTGAGTGATCTTTGTAGACAGGTTTCTCTACATTACATTTGACATACCGTAAGTCATAACATGTTCTGATTCAGAAGTAAACGTGAATATTCTGATTTAAACTCACCAAAAAATTAATGTTCTTGACCAAAAACATGCAACCATAACAAAAAATAGTGACTTTTTCACAAATTTGTGATAATAATCAGCAGCCCAAATTGCTGAATCACAAATTTGTGAAAACTGAAAATCACAAATTTGTGAAATCCTGTTTGAGTTTGCTGGTGATAGGGCAATAACCTGTGAATTATCATACACTTGTGAGAAAACAAGCTAAAATGGAAACTGTTATTGGCCCAACATTTGCAAAGTTTTGATAATACATTCTTTTGCTTTTCAACATACCTCGCTAAAAACAAGGCTGTTTTGTATAACAATATGCTTGTTTACAACAATCCATGCAGATTTGTTATGAAAACAGTAGGAAAGTTAGCAATTTTGGCTACAAGCCAAATCAGAATTTTCACATTTACTTCAAAACATGTTTCATGAAAAGATTGCGTATGTAATAGATTGCGGTTTGGTGCTATTCACAACATATTGCATTTAAAACATTACAAATTTATAGATTCCATTGTAAGAATATACTAGAACTTATACAATTGCGTCATAAAAACATTGCGCAAAGGAATTTTCACCTGCAACAGCAATCTCAGCAAGGGTGAAGCAGTATAATTTGGAAAGACAGGGTAATTTGGGACAGCGGGTTAAAGCAGTGTCAACCACAAACTACACATGATTTCTCATCATTGGTGTCTCCACGAATTGGGATTTCAGAAGTAGCAAGTATGGCTAGACAACTTAATCATAGCAAATTTGAAAAGTGAAAGGGTGTGTCCCGAATTACCCAAGTGCTCCCAATTTCCCCACTTTATACTCTGTACACCTATAGTACTATATATACATATATTTTTCATTATACGGTGTAGGTATGCATGGGGGCTAGAGCAGATAAAGCCCCCCCCCCCCCCCCCCCAATGTTTGCCTGATCATGAATTAATCACGATATTGTACTGTACATGAATTGCACATTAAATTAAATAAGCCCCCCCCCCCTAAAGTACAAATTGTTCCTATATACCTATATGTTATATGAATCTGATATTAATAAATATTCATTCCTTGCAGTTTCGAAACCCAAGAAAATTTTCAAAGGTTGAGTGGGTGTTTGCTGTGGTTGCCACTCTTAGTATTGCAACAACCTTGGTTTTGTACTTGAGAGAAGCGATAGTGTCTACAGCAGATCATAGATGGTATGCGAACATGATAGACAGACTGAACAGCAACTACTGTAGAGCAGTTGATGAAAGTGGACTCCGAGTTACTGTAGCCTTCACTTGCCAGACAGATCTGATCCTGGGAATTGCAATTGCTGTGAATGCATGTAAGTTGAATTGCTGAAATTATAGAGTTGCAATAAGCGTTATTTTCATGTATGCTTAGTCTATGTACATGCAGTGAATCCTGTCTATCAGATGTTACTGTATTGTCAACCTTAATTACATAGCATACCAATCCTACAGTATGCAGCTACGTACAGACCTGCATGTGTTTCCGTCTCCTCCTTTAATTTTATCCCTTCACCTCCCTCCTTTGGTCCTTGTGTGTGGGATTGGGAGGAGGTAGGTAGGTGTTTGCATGCATGACCATGCATGTTCTCCATATTGTTCCAGTACTTAATATAATAATATGTCATAATGTTGGCAAACTTTTTCGATTCATTTAATTTGATAGAAGTTTCATTTTATTTACGAATATTTCATTTTTTTCCTAAGGTATAGCTTAAACTCAGAGTAATTTGTGAGCAATTAATTACTCTTTTTTATTTGAGGTATACGTATTCTTGCTAACCAAGTACATTGTGCGTTTTTGAAGTTGCTAATGTGTTGAAATGAACTTTTACCTCTCTCATTCTATATCTTTTCACTAGGTTTTGTTTTGTATTATGTTTTGGATGGTTTGTTCCGAGAACAGAAGTTTGAAATACTTGCTTTTGTCTTGGCAACTATTTTCATATGCCTCTATGCTATTGTTGACTTCGTTTATGATGCGTTGATGACAAACAGTGCAACAATCAGTGAATCAGGGACACTGGTGAATATTTATAATATGTGCATGTTTGTGTTTGTTGATAAACGTTATCTGCATGAGTGTAATACTCTTTCTTGTACAGTGAACCTTCTCTAAACCAATAACTTGTGGGGCCATAAGAAAACTTAAGGTTCACAGTTTAGAGAGGCTTCCAGATTTGGGAGGTTGCAAATATGGAGAGAAAAACATATTAAAAACCTGTCCAGTTTAGAGGGGGTTCTAGATTATATACAGAGGCGGGTTAAAGAGGTTTCACTGCATGTATATTATTTAAATCTTCATTAGACCACTCAATTTGTCATTAATCCACCAGTCTGTTAGATTTTTGCATGTCCGGCCTTTATTGATTCAATGCAATTTAATTCACATGCCAAGGTCTGTTTCAATGATCGATATATTTCATATTTTCTCTATTGTTTTATCTCTGTTTTTGCTTTTTGTATCTTGTTTCCCAGGTGCCTTGGATGGTAGCCATTGGCTAAAGGCTCTCCCAGATAAAATAAAATAAACTTACCTAACCTAGCCTAACCTATATAATTCCAAAGTACAGTGAAACCTCTCTAATCCGACACTCAATGGGACCCGAGAATAATGTTGGATTAGAAGGTTGTCGGATTATGGAGTGCCTCTTACCATACATGTATGATGGATGTACCTCATAAGATGGTCGGATTAGAGAGAATGTTGGATTATAGAGGTGTCAGATTAGAAAGGTTTCACTGTACCTTTGGGTTGCATGTACAGTGAAACCTTTGCATGTATAATCTAAACCTCTAAAAACTGTCCATGCAGACTGTCTAAATCGTCCAAAATCTAGGTCCTGAATTCCACCCTATTCTTTTGCATAGAAAACAAATTGTCTAATCCGCCCACCTCTGTAATCCGACTCTGTCCAGAATACCCGTTCCCAATAGCACGTGGTCTGTATATTTTAACCAGTTAAAACTGACAGTCTGACCTCGTGTTTCAAGAAATGGCAAAGCGTGCTCACAAAGAATTGACAAGATTTGGCTTATCAAGCTAGTGCGGAGATTTAACAGACCAGTTTTGGATTTGCAAAACCACTGTCAGCGATATTTTGAGTAGGAAAGACGATTAATTACATTGCACAATATGAAGCATCCTTATACTGAACGACAGAAAGAAGTTCAAAGACCGTAAAATGGATGTCTCAGAAGTTAATGAACTGATGTTCCAGTAGTTTCAAATTGCTAGAGAAAGAGGTCCTGGAGTTCCTACCTCCAGCCCATTGCTGCAAGAAAAAGCCAGGAAATACACAGAGGAGCTGGGGGTTGACAATTTCACAAATTCTAATGGATGGTTAGCTGCATTCAAACCCGCGACAAGATTAAAGCATTCTATATACTAAGTGGTGATATCCTAGATGTTGATCCATTCACATGTTTGCTGGAAAGAGCGACTATACCAGAACTAACAGCAGGCTTTAAGGAAGAAGACAGTCACCTTTACTTGTGATGAAACTGGGCTATTCTTTTGAGCCTTACCCGACAAAACTCTTGCAACTATTAGGTGTTCACTGAAAAGATAGTCTATCAGTGTTGTTTTGTACCAGCTCCACTGGTGAGAAACTTATAAACCCCTTGACATTTGGAAAGCGAAGAAGCCCAGATGCTTCAAGAGTGTTAATATTTTCAGAACTACCTGTAACCTGTGTGTAGGAAGCACAAAGCAAGGCTTGGATGACTGGTGCAGCTAGTAGTGTTGGGGGTACTAACTAAATACCAATTGAAAGTACAAATTACATTTTAACAGATTGTTTTTTATTGTATCCAAATATTTTTAAGGGTACCCAAAACACAGCTGATTTTGAGGCAAAAACAACCTGAGGCCAATGAATTAGTTGGCCTTACCACAAGATTCAATTAATTTGTTGGCTCTATGGATGGGCCAATAGCAACAATTCACTCAAATATGTGACATTTCTGGGTGGCCAACATGTTATTGGTACACCAAAGAGAAAACTGCAGCTAAAATGAGGCAATCTTGGCACCCTCCTAGCTGTTTTGCCTTTCCTGAGATACATCCCATTTTGGTTTAAAATCAGAGTAGCTCCAATGAAATGGCCCAAGATTTAGCACAATAACAAGCTTTGTTTACAAATTCTCAGGAATTGTTATGAAAACAGTAAAAAGCCAGACATAGTGGAGACTAGATATAAAATAATTGGACAGGATAAAAAATAACCTGTTATTTTATACTTTTGCAGGAATTATTAAGTAATATAACTAAATACCTGTCTTATAACTAGTAATATATTACAAATTGCTCTGTGGTGAAAGTAATACATACCACATTCTAAAGCTGAAGTAAGTTTTTGGCTATAATAATGGTATAAGTAATAGCAAATTGGCTTCTGTCATCAAGGACGACACAGAATTGTTAGTGAGATGGTTACACTATTAGTGCTCTAGGCTGCACCACATATGCAGTATACCAACAGATATTGCCTTGATTGTGAAAACTACTAAATTTGTTTCATGAATGGCCATGTCTGATTCTAACTGTTACAATCAATGATCCTACATGCTGTGGTGATCAGATGTTCCCCTTGTGGAGGGTTCAACTCTTCACTGGGATGTTACTTGCATGGATGTATAGTTTGCGGGAGCAAATAAAATCTGTAATATTATTACCAGTTACTATTGAGTAATATGTGACTGTAACGCACTACAAGTTTTTAGTATATGCATGTATGTAACGAAATTACTTTTCAAAAGTAACAACCCCAACACTGACTGGTGTGATATTTGCTAAGTGGTTCAACCAATTGGATCAGACTATGTGCAGAAAGGGAAGAAAGATTTAAAATTTACTTTTTTGGACAACGTCCACTGTCATCCACAAGAAGATCTACAACTAACAAACATCACACTCAAATTTTCCCACCCCGGCAATTGTACATCGTGTCAGCAGCCCCTGGATTTAGGCATCATCGGTGCTTCAAGGCCCACTATTGCACGCAACTGCTAATAGGTATGTTTTAGCCAAGATGGAGAAAGATCAGAGTAGTGTATCTAAAATTGCAAAATGTGATACAGCCTTAAATGCAGCTAGTGGATTGGATCGCACGAGCCTGGAATGAAGTGAAGGAGAGTACGATACAACATAGCTTCTCTGCATGCTGCACAGTTAGACACAAGCAAGGATGCACATGCAGAATGTCTCATACCAGATGCAGAAGCTGAACTGAATGCATGCAATGTTGGGGATTTCATCACAGCTAATGACAATTTGCCCACATGTGAAAACCTTGGAGACAATAGGGAAATACAAATCCTGGAGGAATTTACTGAATCAAATGCACAAATTTAAGAATTCAAGAGATAGCTGATGATGATGAAGACGATTGTGAAGAAGATATCCCTGGCAGTCATTTCACACATCGTGAAATTTTAAGCATGCTTGAACTCAATGACATTAGAGGCTTTGCTGTGTGTATGGACCCTGACTTCTTAACACCTGTCAATAGCCTCAAGTCACTATAGCTTAGAGGAAAATAACTTCCACATTGACTCAATCCACACTGAATATTTTTTTCACTAACATACAATATTTCTCATTCTTGCTTATATTGTGTTGTGATATTGTGCACTATGTGATATATTGCTTGTAATATTGATTTATATCAGATTCTTCATATGATTGATTTCTGATAAAACCTTTCTAATCAGGCCACCTCCCTAATCCAGCCAAATACACCTATCCCCCGGCTGGTCGGATTACAGAGTTTCCACTGTATAAGTATTCCTTCATGTGGAAATGTCACCAAGAGATCGATATCGAGGGTGAAAGGCATGCCCCGGGCCCACAAAACAGAGGAGCAAGTTACGTTTATACATATATGTACATAGGCATATTATGATTTCCCACAGCTTCATGATCAAGGAGTTATAAATGAAGCCCAGGAAGTACTGTAAGTACAGTGAGATCTCACTTGTCTGCACCTCAGGTATCCAGTTCCAGCACCTTCTGCATTAGTTTTTATTGGAACAAATCTGTAATAATCCTACTGTAAACTACTGCTTCTTCATTTTATCCAATTCACTCACTTCATGCACAATTTTATCAAGAAAGTGAGGTTTGATCGACTGTATATGTATGACTGCATTAAAGACTATGCTTATAAAGATTATATTTTAGTAGTTAGACTAAGTCTGATTCTGTATTAATTGTATAGCCATGGTCAGGTGTTTAGGTGGGAACCTCACAACCTCTTTGTACAGTAGAACCCTCTACTAGGTCCTGTAGGGATAGTTTATGGATATAGGTTCCCCATGCAGTCTAAATAATGATACCCTGATACTTCTGAATTGTAGTATTCGGCCCCTCTTAGCTGTATTTTGATGATATTTCAGTGAAACGTAGGCCTCTCTGAATATACCACCTTTGGGACCCCAAAGAGGTTTGGTTTAGAGAAGTTTCCAGGTTAGGGAGGTTCTATATGAACACATGCAAATATGGATGGCAGGACTTGAAAAGCATCCACTTTATAAAGAGGGTTCTAAATAATCTGATTACAGACGCTTTGATTTAGAGGCGTTTAACTGTACTGGGTTTGTGAGTGTATGTGTTTTACACAATTGCGATATACTGAGTCAAGGGTAGTGTGTAGGGTGACTGTGTACATCACACTTAGTGTGTGATGATTTGACTGTTCTTGTTTTTAGGCTCGTCTCATCACTATCCTCCTGCTTACTCCTGTCAACATCATACTCGCATTTGTTGTATTCTGGAAGATGAAGTTCTTGTTGTACTTTATGTTAGGAGCCAACCCTGTTCTCTTCAGTGAGTGACATTTTGCATCTGAGTACATCGTCTCGTGTAAGCACCTCCACAGTAGCTCTGTAACTCTGGAATTCAACATTGGATTGCTGCAGTACATGTATGCATTGGATTTTTTTACAGTGAAACTTCCATTCAAGGACACCTCCAAAACATAGCCACCTCTGTTAACAGGACACCACTTCTCAACCCCATTTGAAATACCTCATACTGACACATGTACATGTAAAACCTCTGACATAAGGACACCTCCATATACAGACGGCTTAATGTGGTCCCAATGGTGTCCTCAATATAGAGGTTCCGCTGTACACAAATACCAATAGGAGGAGGGGGTTCTGTATGCTTTGGCTCTTATGTGCTGTACATTAGGGAAAGAGTTATATTTCTTGTCACCAACTTAATTGGATTAAATCCAACGTCTAATGATGTTTTTGAGCTCAAATGACAAAACTATAGGTTGTATGATTTTTCATGCGTGTACGTAATCCCTGGAACGAAAACGTAGAGTTATGTGTAATCAAAGAATCATGCAGCATGCATGTACCTAGTATGCAGCCAGTATGCAATGCTGGAGTATGTAAGTATGCATCTAATATGCAGCTAGTTCGTATGCAGCTGGTATGCATCTATTATGCAGCTGGTATGCATCTAGAGTGGCCCCCTGTTTGAATAACAGTTTTCAAAATTGATGGGAATTTAAAGAGGAAGCAAGCAGTTGATTTTTCATTGCAGGGTAGCTATAACTGACTTGGATTAACTTGACAATGTGTTTACAGTTCTATTCTTAATAAGCAGTATGCATGGTTTTCATACTCTTAATAATATTATAAATGATTTGAAATTCTTAATCCTATAATATCCAGAATTTTCCTTTAAGTGATATTCCTTCAAGTAGTTCTTTTACTAAACAGTACATACAAACAGTTTTGTACTTGGAGACTATATATACATTCTATTAACCAGAATATTCCTTTAACTGGTATGATATTAAGCAGGGCTCACTGTAGTATGCAGCTAGTATGCAGCTAGTATGCAGCTAGTATGCAGCTAGTATGCAGCTAGTATGCAGCTAGTATACAGCTAGTATGCAGCTAGCATGCAGCAAGTATGCAGCTGGTATATGCAACACACGTGTGTTTGATTGAGTTGTTGTTCCCTTCCAGAGATCTACAGGTGGACAAGGATTCTGTCCACTCTTGTGAAACTCAATTTTGAAGTAACTGTAAGTTATGTACATACATACAGTGTGTGTGTACATGTAGCAAACATGACATTTTCACATTACACACATACTTGCGCTCATGCACGCATGCTAACACACACATTGTAAATTGTAATACCACAGCCTGTAGGGTGGGTTATTGGGGTCCACGCTGTTAGGCCTGATAGGGGCCCATTGGGGGTGAACCACCAGACATCAGTGAGGAGGAGACCCACTGTATGGATATGGAACCAGCTGCCGCCCATCATCTCTGATGGCCCCCTCGTGCATTCATGCAGGTGTTGCCCATCCGTGAGGTTGCAAGCCCCACAAAGAGGGTAGGGCCTTGCTGCCACTGAAGAGTGGTGGCGTGTCCACCTAACTCATAGCAGCAGTGATTCCCAACTCTAAACTTGGTATTATCCAGGCTAATAGCATCTAGGGTACCTACCAATGATCAGCACCCCACTAAGAATCTGATAAAGAAATATCCAAGTCATTTGTATACACACACACACACACACACACATACACACACCAACAGAGATACACACACATACATACACACTGACACACACACACACACACACACACACACACACACACACACACACACATGCACACACACACACACACACACACACACACACACACACACACACACACACACACACACACACACACACACACACACACACACACACACACACACACACACACACACACACACACACACACATACATACACACTAACACACACACACACACACACACACACACACACACACACACACACACACACTCACACATATGCACACATACATGCACACATCTACACACACACACACACACACACACACACACACACACACACACACACACACACACACACACACATACATGCACACATCTTTTTTTTTCACACTTAATCATCAATATTATACAGAAAAAAGTGTACAATACTGTGACTAGGAGTCACAAAGGATAACAGAATGCCAGTGTGTTGTTAGTAAAACACAGCGCACAAGAATCTGCTAAAGTGACTGTAAAACAAAAGACACTAATACGTATATAAGACTACTACACTGAGTACGTACGTACACCTAAATTGTCTCAAGTATAATTTACCCAATGAGCTACGTACTTTATGGGTACAAATTCTATTCTATACGGTCTAAACTATGGCAGGAAAAAAAACAGTTATGAAATGCAGTTCCGCCTACTCTAAATCTGGAAAGATCCAAGGATGGCATCAGTGGCAACTTCCTTTAGGAACATCTGGTAGGGAGCTGACTTGATTTTCAAGAAGGAACAAAGAGGCTCAAAACTAGATAAGTCAATAAAGCCTCTGGAACCAACTTGTAAGGGCAAAACAGTGCAAGAATATCCAGAGGACTGGATGTGCTCACTCAAGTCAACATATCGAAGCATTTTCCTCTCCAATGCTCTGTCCGATATTGTATCAAAACAGACTGTAAGTTCAATCAAGAAACACTTCTTCTTGTCTGTGTTCCATATCACAATATCTGGTCTGAGATCAGAGATGAGGAAGTCGGGGCGATTGTATGGACACTCGGGGAGATCTGCTATTAGGTGGTAATCACTACAGTGTGATTCAATAATAGATTTAATACGGGTAAGGATGGTGTTATGCCTGTTGTCGTAGCGCCGTTGGTTGAGGGCAACACTGCAATTGTTCAGTACATGTAGGAGGGACTGAACCTTGCCACAGAGAGGGCAATTACTGGATTCCAGCTTCTTCCACTTGTGAAGATTCTTGTTGTGTGGCAAGGTATCCAGAGTGGCATTCAATGCAAACTTGAAGGAGATGTCAGGAAGAGCCTGAACAGCAGCAATCCATATGCTGTAGCAACTACTGTCAACAGAGCGAAAGCATTCCCCTTGCACCTCAAGAGACTGCAGATGGTGTATACGAGAGAGGTCATCTGACTCTGTAACTGTTGACTGTGACAATCTTTTGAGGGCTGCATGATGTGTGCACACACACACACACACACACACACACACACACACACACACACACACACACACACACACACACACACACACACAGGTACACACACACACACATACACACAAGCACACACACACACACACACACACACACACACACACACACACACACACACACACACACACACACACACAACGCACACACACACACACACTTATCTCTCATCTCTCAAACATATTTCAAATATTTAGTAGTTGTAAACTTCGTGACACTATAATATTATGTTGTCAGTTGCTACCTCTACTAGTCTTCAGAATATGTTGTTATTTGCTGTACAACAAGTGTGGTTCTATTCTCTTACAAACTTGTCCCTTCTTGTGTACCACCTTCCTGTGTTGGGGGGTGATGGTTGCTCAGTAGGTTAGCACTGGAAGTTAAGCAGTGAGTAGAGGGCACCACTCCCCTTGTGTGCCATTTGGTGTTTTTTCCCTGCCCCCCCCCCCCCCAACAACAACAACCTTGGAACACAGATGAGAAGATGACCTACTGCAGGCACTGAACTAACTTAGAATGTGATTTAATTTGATTGTGTGGGTGTGAGTGAGTGTGTGGGATACTGGGGGCGTCAGGAGTAGCCTCAGGCTAATGGTACACCTTGTCCAAATGGGAAATTATTATTATTATTATAGAATAGAAATAGTAATTAATATTATTATTATTATTGTACCATTGAATGGATATCTTCTTTTTTTCTGGTAGGTCAGTCTCTTCCTTCTGGTAGTCACAAGAGTCCCTCCCTTTGACACCTCCTCCCCTCCTGCCCCTTTGGCACCTCATCCAGCTGAGCTGGCCATTGTCTGCATTCTTCTCCTGGTGACCATATTGGGCCTAGTACTGTCAATCATTGGTGTGAGTTAGCCGTGATAGTGGAGGTTGGACTTCATTTTTACTATTCATGGGATTCTGTGCATGCATGTGTGCATACATGTCTATAGTCATGCAGGGGTGTATCCAGGGGGGGGGGGGGGTGCTCAGGGTGCTCAAGCACCCCCTTGAGGCTTAGAGCCTTAGCTTCAGTTAGTACTCAGTAAAAATGTTACAAGTAAGCGCCCCAGCTTAAATTCTTGATTTTTTACACAAACTTGTATTGTAGGTAGTATAAGTCAATATTATATGTTCAGCTAAAAGAGTAGCAAAGTGTCAATTTTTGCTATCATATCCTTTCGTTTAAGCTGGCAAAGAAAAAGTAGACAAAACCAGTGGCCATTTTGATGATGTCATAGGTCGGTTTTGCAATGTTTTGATAATAATCTGCAAGACTCGACTCATTTGATGTTATAATTCATGTGACTAAGAGAAAATACTATACAGCAATCAAAAGTTGTAGGGAGAGTGAGCCCCCCCCCGTGATCTAAATCCTGGATACGCCCCTGTCATGCCATCTGCACTGTGTGCGCATGTGATGTGTAAATGCCTGTCATGTTTGTATACTGTACGCCTAGAAATTTTTGTGGAATGAAACTTTCACAGATTACACTGTTTTTATCTTCACGGATCCCCCTTTAATCCTACCTTCTTTTAGCCTTTTATTGATATTTTAAGACATTTTTGGAAAATGCAAGAAATGATTTCCCCCTTATGCATGAATAACCCAATTCTTTAATACTCTTACATGTACTCTGCATAGACTCCGAAACCAATTAACAATTAATCTCTATATTTTTTCTCTTTTCCTGTTCTTTTTTGTCATATGTATTGTTTCCTTGTACTGGGTGCCTTTATAGTAGCCTCTGGCTATTGGCCTCCCCAGTTTAAATAAGATCCCCTGATACCCTGATTTAAACTTCCTCTACTTGCGTATGAAAGCCATTAGAGAAAAGAGCAAATGCACTGTGGTGCTTCTCAGAGACCTCTGTTTTTTGACGGCCATTTTGTTCATTGCACAAGCACTTGACCTAAATTTTTTGGGTATGACTCCAATCTGTGAAATCTGCAAAAGTTTCAGCCCTTTGAAATGAAATTTGTATGCATAGGGTACATGCCTTATGACTGAAGCTTGAGTTACAGACCCCTGTCCAAGGCAATGTGCCTGCATGGCTATGGCTTCTTGGTGATCCACAATTTTTCATTCTCTGTTTAAACATAGTAGAGTATCTAGTTCATGCATAGTATATGTACGTATGTGCAGTGATCATTGTAGGATATTTTTTCTCATATATAATTTGCAACATAGCAAGAGAACCTAAGTTACAATTACCGAATGGCTAAGGTCAATAGGACTATAAGCTATTCAGAGTTATACAAAGAGGGTGAAGGGAAATATCAGCATGTAGTGACCATCATTACTGACAAAACCACAGTGAAGTTTAAAGCACAAAAATCACTAAATGCCACCTAAGTGCGCATACGCAGCCCGCCCTCAGACCATTAATTTTTGTTGAGGACTGGCTAGCCCATGCAGTTCATATTAAATGTTTAATCAAGGAAATAAACAACACAACATACGTCGTTAGTTAAACCCTTATTCTATCACGAATCTACAGTACGATGGCTGTGACAGGCTTGGGTGGGTGGGACATGTTGATATTTCCCTTTACCCTCTTCATATAACTCCGAATAGCTTATAGTCTTACAGAGGGTTCTGGTTCCATATCAACATATAACTTTGAAGTATCTGGATCCCCTACTCCAAGTACTCAGGATGAGAAAGTGGAGAATGGTTGAGGTCTGAAGTAGTGTCTATAGAAGGTTCGTTGAATACTGTAGTAGCTTCTACACTTCAAGTTGAGTGGACTGTGAAGGTAGTTGTATTAACACCCGCTCTAGATAGCACTGTCTTCACCCATCTCGCAATAGTACATGCTTGACCTAGCATGTGAGGCTTGGAAATGCTGAGTAGAAGTAGTGATGGATTCCATTCTGAATCCAATTTGAAAGCATTACGTGCGCGAAACTGCTCAGTAGCTTGGATATATGCCCTTAGGCATAGAACAGGACACAAAGTTGTGTTTCAGTAGAAAGCAATTTCCAGTGGTGGTCGAGTATGACCTGGTCTACACTGCTTTGAAAGGCCCCTCAACTGTAATCGAACTCCTTCGAAAAACTGCAGTGATTGTCAATGATTGATATCAAGATCAGATCTGATGACCTACAAGCACAAGAAAGAGCCAATAACATGGCCAATTTTTGCGATAGCTGCTGGAGATTGAGGGCATCATTTTCTCTAAGTGAAGACATATCGTCAAGTATGTGTAGTAAGACCTTGTGTACTGGCCAGGAGTGGCTATACTTAGGTAGTGGGGGTCTTTTGTTAAAAATACCCTTCAACGAGTCACCAATTTAATGGATGGGTACCCACTGTAAATCCATCTATCCTTGGGTGAATTGAAGAGATAGCTGACCAATAAAGGTTGACAGATCTATAGCTCAAACCAATTTGAAACTGGTGTGTCAAAAAAGATAGGGCATTATTCAGAGAGGAACGAATGGGAGATGTATTTGCATCAGCACATCATTTTTCCCTCTTACTCCATGCTGAGTCATAATTCTTGTGAGTTTCATGTCTGGACCCTAGGCTGACATTAGTTCTTTAACCTCAGTTGAAAGGTCCTGCTCTGAGAGGGATTGCATGCCTGAAATATGCCAAGTGACCCGTTTGAAGTTGTCAATTGGTATCCCTGAATTGGCTGTTGGGTTGACTAGATTGTGACATTCAGGAATTTAGGAAGGTGTGGATAGTCCACACACATTCTCAGAATATAAGAGGGATCCATGATTGTGCTGTTCACATGAACGTGATCATCACTATACTTGTGCCTTTTCCTGGACACTTTTTCTCAGACATTTGGATGTGAGGCAAAATGGAGGATTTGCATACCCTCTGACCACTGCCCAGTCCCGGAGAAAGACATCAACTGCTCGAGCATGAGTTCCGATTTCCAGCTGTAGAACCTTGGGAGAAGCATTGACTACCGAGGAGCAAAGAGATACACTTGAAATGGACCATAGAGGAGATTGATTCCGTTGAAAACATACGAGTTCAGCTTCCAATCGGAATGGTCTTGCATGGTGTCTTCTCGACATTCTGTCAGGCCACTATATTCTCCTTGCCTGTAATATGCTCTGCCTGGATGAATATCCCTTTCTCCATGGCCCATGACCAAAAGTTGCTTACAATCCTTGCTAACTGATTTGATCACGTCCCCCCCCCATGTTGTTGATGTAGGCAATTGCTAAGTGGTTGTCCATCCAGAGGAGAATGTTCATGTTCTTTTGGTCTCTTGTGAATGCTTAGATGGTATACCATGTCGCCAGAAGTTCTAAACAGTTGACGTGAAGGGATGTCTACACTTCTGTCCATGTACCTTCAATCTGGATTTGATCACTGACTGCACCCCAACCCATGAGGGACGCATCCGTGTATATCACTATATCTGGATTTGCTGGCTTTATAGTCTGGCCATTCACTACGTTGATCGTCTGTATCCACCATGTCAATTCCTCTTCCTCTTCTTGATCGAGAGACGCTGACCTGTTGTAATTGCCTAAGGCAGCCAAAGCGATCCTTTCTTTGTACTGCCCTATAGCACAGCCATGCTGGTAGTATCGCTGCATTTGTTGAAGTCAATAGCCCCACCATTTGTGCCAGTTGCCTGGCTGAAACAGTCATCTTTGATAGAAATGCCTTTGATTTTCCTGATCAATGTCATCGTTTCTTCGGGCAGTGACAGCGTCATTTCAGTTGAGTCCACCATGAATCCCAAATATTCTATCTTCTGAGTCAGTACCAAGGTGCACTTTGGGTAGTTCACCAGAAATCCCAGAAGCTCCAATACATCCAGAGCTAACACAAGGTGCTGATGGGACGCTACTTGTGATTGAGCCGTAAATAAGGATGTCATCTATGTAAATAATTAGCCGAATTCCCCTCCTCCTCAGAAAGGCTACCACAGGTTTTAGAACTTTCGTAAAGATACGAGGAGCACAGGACAGGCTGAAGGGGAGGTATGTAAATCTGAACTGTTTGTTTCCCCAATGGAAGCTGCATGAGCAAGAGTGGCTGATCTGATGGATTGGGACCGCATAGTAAGCATCCTTTAGGTCCACTTATGTCATCCAATTCCCTTGTAGCAACAAATCGCCCAGCAGATGTCCCCCTTCCATCTTGAAATGCTGCTTTGGAATAAACTTGTTTAGGGCCTTGAGATTTAAAAGCAATTGATGCTCCTCTATTTTCTTCGGGATGGTAAAAATTGGTGAAAAGAAGGACACTGATGGTGTTCCCCTGTCTGTACAATAACTCTCTTTCCCTGGAGTTTGCCCAGCTCTGCCATGAGAGCTTCCTGATGTTGGCGGGGTGGTTGTAGCAGTGGTATTTTGAAACCTTTTACGGCTTCCATAATCCAAGGATCGTTGGAGATTATCTCCCAATTGGTTGCAAAGAATTGCAGCTGCCCTGCCACTATGTCCTGGGGCACTGATAGTACACTCAGAAATAGTCCCAACACTGAGCCAGTTACTGGTAGGTTGAATGGTCTTAATGTGGGGGGCTCTAACACTTTGGACTTTTGTACACTTATATGCAGATCGACTGGATGTTAGTCCTTGTTTGGAGCTGGGTGGGGGTTCTACTTCTTGGGGTCGGCCCTGCTGTGAAAGCTGGGCTTTCCCCCACTTTGCCCCTTTTTGCTTGTACGGGGCATACTGATTGAAAGGACCTTGTACGTGACCCCCGAAGCCCTGCCTGCATGAACCTAGATGTTGTGGGGGGTCGCCCAGTTGAAGAAAACACCAAAGATGAACACGCCCAGGATTGGATTGCAACCATGCGCTCCTTAGCCCTTTTTCCAAAATTGTCCCCAAATAGCTTGCCGTCATTGTCGAAGTCCTCCTCTGTCAAGGATGTCAACTTTGGTTTCAGGTGGCGGAGAATACATTTCCTCCTTTCTATTGGCAAAATTGCTGAAGCATTACCTACAGCACAGGTCAAAAATTACTTGCGCTATTTCACAAATCTTGCATGACCCACCGAGAAAAATGATTGTGAATGCAATGACGGCTGTTGCATCATCAACTCTACTTGGATCAACAGTGTTCATATCAGGATGTGGAAGTCTGGATACTGAATGTAGGATGTGAATGGTTGTTACAACACTATTGTAGGTGTTATCTCCCACTTCTCCATGCTATAGTACATATAGAATTGCAGTACATATAATGAACTGCAAAGAGCAAGCAATTGGGGTTTGAAGGGTACACTAAATCCCATTTGTGAATAAGCATGCATACACACACAGTACAACATACATACAAATGTGGGTCACAGCTGGCTGGACTAGGCCCAATGTTTGAAAGTAAAGACATGCATGTTTCTTTTTGTTTGAACATATACATTCGGAATTTAAGTTAATGTTGTTATTTCTCTACTGTCTTCCTGCTCCTGTTCAGATGTACAAGGAGAGACATCACCTTTCAAGGGCTTATTTGGGGATCCAGTTCTTTATAGCATTGTATTGTGCATTCAGGATTGTATGGGTATGTTCATGGTAACTGTGTGTGTGTGTGTGTGTGTGTGTGTGTGTGTGTGTGTGTGTGTGTGTGTGTGTGTGTGTGTGTGTATGTGTGTGCACATGGGTGTGTGTGTCTGTGTATGTGTGTGTGTGTGTGTGTGTGTGTGTGTGTGTGTGTGTGTGTGTGTGTGTGTGTGTGCATGTGTGTGTGTTTGTGAGCACACACGTGTGTGTGAGTGTGTATGTGCATGCGCATGCATGCGTGTGTCTATGTGTGTGTATGCGCATATCTGTACATGTGTGTGTGTGTGTGTGTGTGTGTGTGTGTGTGTGTGTGTGTGTGTGTGTGTGTGTGTGCATGTGTGTGTGTGTGTGTGTGTGTGTGTGTGTGTGTGTGTGTGTGTGTGTGTGCATGTGTGTGTGTGTGTGTGCATGTGTGTGTGTGTGTGTGTGTGTGTGTGTGTGTGTGTGTGTGTGTGTGTGTGTGTGTGTAACTGTGTGTGTATGCATGCTTATTCACAAATGGGAGTTAGTGTACCCTTCAAACCCCAATTGCTTGCTCTTTGCAGTTCATTATATGTATACTGCAATTCCGTATGTACTATAGCATGGAGAAGTGGGAGGTAGCACCTACAATAGTGTTGTAACAACCATTCACATCCTACATTCAACATCCAGACTTCCACATCCTGGATCCGGGATATGGACACTGTTGATCCGAATAGAGTTGATGATGCAACAGCTGTCATTACATTCACAATCATTCTTCTCAGTGAGTTTGTGTTTCTTTGGTTCAGATGTGTGTGATGTGACGTGTCATATAGCACCATTGTTGTCAGAATGTGCACTTTCAGTATACACATAGAATCTGATGCAATTTCACATTTCGAGTGTTTCTGCTTATTTAGGTGCTATTGGGATTATTCTTACTGTGGTCATTTTCCCAGTCTACATCATTGTTATGAGGAACTACGGAAAGGGCTTGAAAGACAAATGTATGCTATCCACGATCACGAACACACACACACACACACACACACACACACACACACACACACACACACACGCACGCACACACACACACACACACACACACACACAGAGGCACCCATATATGGATACAGTTCTTGATACATGTATGTGAAATTTTATCCCTAGTTTACATTTTTGTAGTATTTGGTTGAAGGGGCTCAGTGCGAAGTACATTAAGCATGATGGTTGAAGAGCTGATTACAGATTATTCCGAAAACATTTGGTATTTTATCTATCAGCATAAAGAGAATCCTGTGGTTTGCTGTGTCCCCACAGCTTGGTACAGGTAGTTGTTTTTGCTTTTTTAAATTATTTGCTTCTTAATCTTTTGAATATACATATAGTATTAATATATATTATGCATATAATACATATATGTATTATGCATGCACTGGCCATGAAAATACATGTGCATTTGTATGTTAAACTTGTGAGTACAGTGGGACCCCTCTATTCTGGACACTTCGGGACCAGAAACGACCGTACTGATTATGGAGGTGTCCTCATTTCAGGGGTTAAATCATATAGACAGTCTTTGAGTAGCAGGGAGTGTCTATATGTAATTATAGTTAATTATAAATATGCACTATGGCAGAGGATAGATCATTTAGTTCTAGTGACATGCGTCCATAACAGAGGGGTGTGTCCACAATTCAGGGGTCTGGATTATTTATAGATGGGTTCCACTGTACACAAAGCTGTGCATATGCTCAATGCATATGTTAATATTAATAGTATACACATGTGCCATAGTACATGTCAAGCAAATGTGAGGTAATGCTCAGCTAGCCTAGCTAATCTCTGACCCAAACTTTTAGGTCAGAGAAAATGCCAAAACATGATGGTCGGACAATGTCTGAATGCTGACCATTATGTCTGACACTGCCTTAGTTTTAAAATGTCACCTCTCTTTCCTGCAGGATCAAAGTAGTCTCTCTGAGACAGTAGATTGTATATAACTTAGTGTACATTCATGCAATCATTTTACCCAATGCATGACATGCATAGTCCCATTGAGTTCAGTCCCAATTTAATTCAATGTACATTTCCCATCTCATGTTTGCGAGGTTCTGAACTTTGTTTACAACTAGTATTATAATACCTAATTCAAAATCTACACCCCACTGATTTCCATATCAATTAATCTGTCCTGATTTTACTATAATAATCTAATGTATTAAAATAGATTGAATTCTGAATTCAGTTTGATTGGTGAATTAGTCTGTAGTGTACTTGCACTGCATGGTATTACAAATGACATAATATTATTGATTTGATAATTTATCAGACTGCATGCATGTTCTGTTATAATAGCCACATGCTTGATTTTTGTAATTTGGCAATATAATGGGTAATATCATAATTGTTCTCCTGACTGAGCACAGGCAGCCATCACCACTGGTCAGTAATTTGCATGCATGGTTGGTGAGACCAACCACACGCAGTACGTGGCGGGGGCATTTTTTTCTCTACTTGAATTTTCTGCAAGAATGGAGGTTTTGTACGAGTCCGGTAAAGCTTTGGGTGGGAGGGAGGAATCCTGCCTTATATAATATATATATATATATATTAATGTTCTGTACTACATGTAGTAACAATTGCAGTATTTTAGTGACAGCTATGCAATATAATTGCAACTGGTTGCCCAAACATAATGATCAAAATCTCAATCTAAACATGTTTAAACTTAGATGTGTCCATTCGCTCAGGATAGGATGAATGTGCTGTACTAATCCAACATTCACCACCTTGTTGTGGTCTGGACCCTTCTTGACCAGTACAACTGTGCTGTGAAGGCAGTGAAATTAAGGTTCAGTTTTTCTTTCTGGAGATTGTCTCTGACTTCTTCCAAAAGCCTTCCAAGGTGATTGTAACCACTGCCATCACCCCCGTCACCCTAGAAGTTGTCCCTGCATGCTGGTGTGTTCCACCAAACATCGATCTCCAATGGCCACGAGCATGTCATGAAGGTTTTTGTGTTGGGTGAACTTTGCACACAGAGCCAACCTCATGACATCCAATTTAACATCAGACCAGTCCTTACGATTCCACCTGGAACCCAATGTGGTTTGCGATACTTCAAAGGCTTCTCTTGGAAATTCCGATTGTTGAATTTGTGCATACAATGGGGTGGATATAAATTTTTGAGCTTGGAAAAAGTGCTCCGTAGTGGCCCACTTAACTCCATCAATCACAATGGGATATCTTGCTGAGTTTGTTAACTCATAGTAAGGTTCATCACGATTGTAGAAGTGTATTGGACCATTGGCAGGTTCTATAAAGTGATAAAGAAACAAGTAATTCGAGTTAAAAACTCGTGGGGGCTGCCGCCCCACACACTCGAATCACTTGCAAAGCATTGAAGGGTAAGTGCACAGCTGAACATTCATAGATAATACTGTTTATTGTAACTGGACAATTGTTTTGAAACAATTCCTATAACTCATTCCTGTATAAATTCTCTATTACTATTATATAAATTCTCTATTATAAGACTTTTCTTCAAATCCATATTATATATATATATATATATCGGAGGAGCGTTACACACCGGAAGTCCAAATGAAAACAATATAGCAGCCCCTAAAAAACGGTCATCACATTGACTAATTATAAGTCATTGCCAACCTTTAATAGTATTATTAAATATTATGTGTGCATGCTTGCACAGCAAATTGAGTGTTTAGTCCATGGCCATGCATGCATGCATGCAAAGTTCTCTGTAGGTACTTAAAGGCATGTCGGTTCAATATGCCTTCTTTATTAAATTTAATACTTGTAGTGAAAAAAACATGCTGCATGCATTCATATAGAATTTATTGAAAATCTATGTTTAATGCATATCATCTGCTAGTGCCCAAAACTGAAACTGCAAGCACTTTGTGATGCATTGTATGTATATGTATAATATATATGTGCTCAAATTTTTGCAAAATGAAACTTTGGTGGTTTTTGCAGATTGGAAGCCATGCGAGAATATTTTAAGCCCACAGAAATTTAGGTCAAGCTCTTGTACAATGACCAAGATGGCTGTCAGAAGAACAAGAGTTGTGGAGAAGCACTGCAATTATACTACTTTTGCTACAAAAAACAAAGTTTAGGTCATAAAAGGCTATAAATGAAGGGGGGATTAAAGGGGGATCCACAAAAAACTGTGAAAATATTGAAAATTGGCGACCCACAAAAGATTCATCCCACAAAAGTTTGAGCTCAGGTTATTTTTGAAACTGCATGTCCACTTATCTTTGAAGGACTTCCAAAACACAACTGATTTTTAACAGTAAACAAGGCAAGCTCAGCTTCTAGTGCACACCTTCTATTTAAGGTTACAAATTTGTTTCCCTGGATGAATTAATATTCTGTAACAACAATAATTTGCCACCATTTCAAGCATTTGCAGCCTCCAGGCAATTGTTATTCATACATCAAAGGGAAAGTGTGGCTGAAATGGGTTAAATGGTGCATCAACAAGTTTGGTTCTCTGGAGATTTAAACATAGACACCAGGGGCGTATAGCTCCATTGATACCTGGTTGCCAGGAAACCCCCCTCAGTTATTAGAAATCCCTTTAATCTGAAGCCAGCAGTATGCTATAATCATGCGATTAATCCCAACACTTTTCTCCCATTGTCACCTGGCATGCACCTGCCCACATGGTTCCACTGAGAGCACATAACTAACGCTGTACTACATTCATGCAATGCCATGCTTTGTGTTCTTTTAGTCATTTCTAGCTTGTCTGACATACTAGTTTTCAAACTATCATTACAAATTTAAATGATATTATGGTATTCCCTATGCGGCCACAGTGCTGATACCACATGCCACAGTAAGTAAAGGCTATAATTATTATAGTACAATGTATCCACAATACCACTAATTATAATGAACACCATGTGCCCATGATCATGGTGTTTAGAAATTCCTTATTTTTCTTCTGGCTATGCCCCTGGACACTCTATACCACATACCAAGACTGCATGGAATCTCTAAGTACTGTGTACAGCTAGTGGAACCTGTCTAATGCAGTCACTGCATTATCAGGGTTCTCATTAATAACGTCGTTTTTCGTACGATTTTGTAAAATTAATACAGGGATACTTGGACATTTCAAGCTGTAAATTTTGTATAGCCTGTTGAATAGGGACACTCTAGAAAGCGTGAATGACATTGTTCTTTGGCTCTTTTTCCGCTGCCTTGCTTCCCATCCAAGAAGACTGCACACACGTTTAAATCTCAATTTTATAAATTAAGAGTAATTTTGCTTCAATGCCCGTATAAGACAGTGTAAAATGTCACTCGGTACTCAAAAAGAGTGACCGTATAACGCATTAGACAGGTGGTGGGATTAATTGGGTTTCGATGAATGAAAATAGATGGCGGTTTGTTCGGGGCTGGAAGTCGGCGACCGTTTTAGGCAGTTGGCCACTTTAATGAAGTGACCGCTGACACAGGACTGTATCTACGTGTAATGATAATGCAATAAATTAATGTGTAATTTTTAAAAATGTGCAAAAATGTATAAAACCGGCAATTACTTTTTTCATAGCGTTATTTCTTCTATGACCATGACAGTTAACATTTCTTTGAGAAGATGTAACAGTTGTGTTACAACTTAATATCCTCGAAAACAAAGCTAGGCATGCAGCTTCACATTACAAGTGTTGACCTTTATTATTTCTGTCACTAAAGTAAAATCAAAACCAAGATGACATGTGATTGGTTCTGCCGTAGACACTTGACACAAAGATAACTGCAGGGCCATGCAAAACAAACCAAAATATAGGTTCATAAATTTCACATTTTGGGCACAGTTATTAAAATGCTGTACTGCAGATGACCTTAATTGAATTGGTCCTCAGCAGAATCTTCACATCAATTACCATGTGTGTACTCGTCCATGCTGAAATTCTCAAATCCTTTAGAGCATGGAGTTAGAACAAATTTTACCCCAAACGACGTTGTCTCACTATGGTCACTGTTTTCACCGAATCTTTTCCATACTTAAATTTCATCAAATTGTACGGCTAATGTAACTCAAATGTAATGATGCATGCGTTCACTGCATGGACATATATTTGCCTCAGCTGCAGGATACTACTGTTTTGTGGTATACGACATTAATTGGCTTGCAAATCCTATATATAGCTGAGTAGACAATTCAGGATTTTATTGGCGAAAATCTCAAATGAATACTTTGCATTATATGCATGTATTGATCAGAATCACTCGAAAAGCTCTCTATTAATATACCTGATCATTGAGAGAAGCATGTTTTTCAGGCTTGGCAGTCATCACTGTTTCTGTTAACTTAAAGATGTATGGCTGAAGAAGTGTAGTTCCTTCAGTAGTGTTTGACATGGTGTGAGTTCCATCTGCTTCTTTATTTAATTTAGGCTTCAAAACATGATCTGGCACTGGAAATGCAGCCTGAGAACTAGTCCCAGTGCTTGTGTGTGATGTGGTAGAGCTGCCTTTCCATGCATGTGTAGGGTTCAGCTTCAAAATTTTTTAGTGCTCTTTGTAAATCTGCATTGATCTGCTTTAGGTCCGATTTATCCCTACACTCTGGACTACAAAAAATGAAGCTACCAAGAAATTTATCGCAGTAAGCTAACTCTTTGCAGTCCCAATTGCGACAACGATTCTGAGGATAACAGTGTAAACAAGAGCCATGCTTTGAGTCAGAATACTGACTACGGCAGCTGAAGCAAGTAGCTAGATCAACATTCTGTGAATATGGTGATGACCAATTCCTGGCTGATTGGGTTGGCAAGGCGCTATGATCTGCACCTACTTTATAGGAAGAAATTAAAAGAATTCATTTATCGAAAATATTATATAATATTATGAACATACACAATTGCACAAACATCCATTTATTGTATACGTCTATTACTATTTACTGTATTACTTATTTATTGTATACTATTTCTATATACTATTGTATACTAGTTTACTATAATCAAATTGGATGCTCTGGGAGCCCTGGGTTTCTGTGAAAACTAAGGGCAAGGGGAGATAAAAAACACTTACTGATCCATGTACATTAGTCATTACATACATTGCCCTAGCAAGTCTGGAGAGTGGGTTACACCATACACCTTCCCTTCCTCGATCCACTCCTCCCCCCTCCCCCCCCCCACACACACATGATACATTGGAACCATAGATACCATATTAAAAACGTTATCTCAGATTGTATGTTGGAACAGATCATCAGAGTCACTTATACGTTACACAAAAAGTTCCCAAAATCATATGGCATGCGTCAATGAGGGCCCTGTAGACCCAGTCTAATTATCAATCGTCCAGGCTCCCGAATCCCTGTGCGTATAATATATAGGGCTTCGAACTCACGGATGACATGTTTGGTGGCTACGTGAGAACAGTGACATCGACTCCCGTCTTTGACCCGCTGGTAGTCTTGGCAAGCACAACCATGTTCCTTACATTTCCCGCGGTTCACGTTATACTTATCCAATCCCATCCCGGCTACCCGGTGTATATCTGCTTACTCTTCGCGAATATGTCTTAGCATAGATACTCTATACTTCGCAACCGAAGTATAGAGTATCCATAAGCGGATCCAGGGTGGTGCCTGGGGTGCGTATACAGGCACCACCCTAAGACACAAACACAAGAAAAAAGGAGGAGCTATTAAAAATTGAGCTTTACACTGCAAAGTAGTAAGACATAGACAGAGGTAGATACAGACAACTATTTAGACCATTTTGATTTATATTAAAATTATCTTCATGATATTCCAATCATCCAGAGAAGGCTTAAAACTATTTCGAGCCTTCTCCGTTCTTCGTGTGTTAAACCATATTATTACTCCAGAGAATAATGATATGAATACAAAAAAGAGTGGAAGACCTCGGACACAGGGGTGTGTAATAAAGTGATCGTGTGATCACAAGGTACAATTACTTCCCTGGCAAGGTCGGGACAAAAAAGAGTTGGTTGACCAGACCTAGGACACAGATTTATGAGTAAAAACTACTTTACTGGCAAGGCCAGAGAGGAGCAACAATTCGTAAAGCAAAAAAACTGTCCAAGCAGCTGGTGGCAGCGGTGTAAATCTGCAATGGGTTCTCCAAAGACGCCACCACCGTCCTCCGCGTGTCTATATCTGGCTCGAAATGTTGCCCCAACTCCCGGTCACCAACCATCGTCTTTCTACTCATTAGTCGTGGCGTTCATCATCGTCATTTCGTCTTCTTTATCCACACTCAACACCACGTGGTGGTAACAAAAGATCTGATTTGCGAATAGTCAGCCATTTTATGACAGATAACGATTGCGCAACTATGAACCACCATAAAAAAAGGAATAATTATTATTGAAGCCTTACATGATATAAGCATAGATTATATAAGTGAAGTTTCTGAAAGAAAATATACACTGTCAGGCACCCCCCTATTTTTTATTCTGGATCCGCCTATGCCATGGTATCTATGGTTCTGCCAAATGCAGGGTTTGTACGAGTCCGGTAAAGCATCGGGTGGCAGGGAGGAATCGTGCCTTCTCAGTGGGCGTTACGAACTTGAAGCAAACGAAAGGCATGAGGCTCGTTTCATGTGTTCATTCGGGCCTATCACGGTGAGCACGTTTAATCATCGATAGTATCTATGGTTTAATGCTTATTTGTGTCTACTGCACGCGAGTGCACGCCTGTTTATTTAGACATGCAAAATGCAGTATATTTACAACGTTCTGTACGAGAAGGTTAGTGGTGTAGACAATACTCCTGCTCGAGAATATCATCCGTCTTTCTTAATAGTCTTGTAACTAGTGGAACCTCTCTATAACGGACACTTGGAACAGAAAAGGTTTGTTATATAAAGATTTCCTCCATACAGAGCATAGTTTGGTAGAACCTCTCTATAACGGGCATTTTGTGAACTGAAACGGGTTTGTTATATTAAGATTTTCATCATTCAAAGGTTTGCATGCATAACAATCTATGTCTCGTCCCATAAATCAGTCTGTTGTAGGGAGGTTCTGCTATTCAGAGAGTTTGTTACAAAACGTTCTGCCTTCGGGAACTTGAGCAATGAATATGCCTTTGCATAATTGGTCATACTATAACTATTACTTATATCCCAGTACGAGCATGATATCCAGGTTGGAAGCCAAGGTCGTAGGCGATGACCTGGATATCATGTGAGTGAACCAGGATATAACTGACTTCTTTCCCATGCAAATTGATTTTCAATTTGTACACTTGATTGACTTAATTAGCACCAAATTGATTCTATTAATACCTGGTAGTCATTACCCAGGTGATAACTACCATACATGCCCCGTTTTTTCTCTGATCGTTCACAAGCTGGGATAGAAATAGGTATGTATGTTTGTGTGATAAAATTATGTGAATCGTGTGATAGAGAAACCTGTAATGCTGACTGCCTCTATAAAGGGACTACCTGTGTGTGTGGAGACCACTGTAGGCTGGTGCATATGTCACCTCACTATGAGTCTCTATAAGGACCACCCAGCCACTGTTTTGTGTTGTCTAGCATAGCCAGACCCTTTTCCAACCAGATGATATATAAATGGAAGATAGGGTCAGCTAACACCAGACTGTTTTGTTTGGCACTTGAGTGGTCTTTGTAGACAGGTTTCTCTGCATTGTTTTTGGCATAATAGGGTGAAGTGGTGTGATTTGGAAAGACAGGGTAATTTGGGACAATGGGTCAAAAGCAGTGTTAGCCAAAAACTACACATGATTTCTCATCATTGGTGTCTCCACAAATTGGGACTTCAGGTGTGACTAGCATGTGTGACTAGACAGCATAACCATGATAGTAAAAGTTATAAAGGGCCTATCCTGAATTTCCTCTGTGCTCCCAAGTATCCTTCTTTACTCTGTACATTTATTAATAGTTACTAGTTTTCATTATTTGATGTTAATATTCATTCCTTGCAGTATCGAAACCCAAGAAAATTTTCAATTGTTGAGTGGCTGTTTGCTGTCGTGGCCGCTCTCAGTATTGCAGCAGCCTTGATTACAAATTTAAGAGGCATGATAGTGTCTGCAGCACATCCTACTCAGTATGTGAACATGGCAGACGGGCTGAACAGCGAATATTGTAGAACCATTGATGAAAGTGCAGTAGCCTTTACTTGCCAGACAGATCTGATCCTGGGAATTGTAGTCGCTGTGAACACATGTAAGTTGAATTGCTGAAATTAGATTTACAATTTTATTATTTTTATGTGACTGTACTGCATGCAGTGAATCCTGTCAATCAGATGTTACTGTATTTTCAGTTTTAATTGTATAACATACCAATCCTATGGTATGCTACTACAAACCTGTGTTTCCATCTCCTCCATTTGATCCCTTCGATCACCTCCTTCCTTTGGTCCTTTTGTGTGGTACTAGGAGGGGTAGATAAGTAGGTGGTTGTACAACCGTGTTCTCCCTATTGTTGGTGTACTTCTGTCATTTCAACCTTTTTCAATTCATTTTACAGAAGTTTCATTTCATTTACCAATATTTCATGTTTGCTATAGCTTAAATTTCATGTTTACTATAGCTTAAATTTAAAGTAATTGGTAAGTATTATTACTAATTAATTTTCAATTTTATTTATCTTTTTGATCTATCTTCGTATACTCTTGTTATCCAAGTAATGCTTTGCATCTTGGAAATTACTAATGCGATACAATATATATGACATTTACCTCTCTCTATCTTTTCACTAGGTTTTGTTTTGTATTATGTTTTGGATGGTTTGTTCCGAAAACAGAAGTTTGAAATACTCGCTTTTGTCTTGGCAACTATTTTCATATGCCTCTATGTTATTATTAACTACATTTCTGAGGTGTTTATCATGAACAGTACATCAATCAGCGAATTGTGGACACTGGTGAGTATTGCATTTGTGTTTGTCACTAACCTCATCTGCGTCAGTGGACTACTCTTCCTTGTAACAGTGAACCCTCTCCAAACCAATCACCTTTGGGTACAAAGATAAGGTTTGGTTTAGAGAGGTCACCAAATAGTGTATGTGCAGCACAATTATAGAGAGAAGGACATGTTAATAAGCACGTCCAGTTTAGGGACTGTTCCAGATTTCAAAGGGAATTCGGTTTAGAGAGGTTTCACTGTATAATATTATATTTGCCAAGTACCTTTGGGTTACATGTAAGCAGTCCTTCATTTGAAAATTCCCCTGAGAGGGGTTGAAAGTCATGCACCCACAAACAGAGGAGCAAGCTACATGCATATGTATTGTAAATAGGCATATACTTTTCCACAGTTTTAAGAGGCTGAATGAAATGCAGGAAGTACCAGTATAACTGTATGTACAGTGCGACCTCACTTGTCCACACCTCAGAATCCAGTTCCCTTACCTTTTGCAGCAGTTTATTGCATCAAATCTGCAATAATCCTACTGTGCACTATATACTACTTTTTATCCAGTTTCCTCGCATTATTCGTAATTTCATCCAATCTGAGAACACATGTGTGCAGATAAGTGAGGTCTAACTGTACATGTATGACTGTTTCTAAAACTGGGTTTAAAGTGTATATAGTATATAGTTAGTCTTAGTGTACGTATGTATCTACATTATATGATTCTGTATTGCAGACATGGTTGGGTGTTTAGGTGGGAACCTCACAACCTCTCTGTACAGTAGAACCCTCTACTAGGTCCTGTAGGGATAGTCTATGGATAAAGTCTCCCCAGTCAAATTATGAGGTCCTGATACCCTGATACTCCAATCCACACCACCTAAATCAGAGACCCCTCTTAGTTGCAGTACCTTTCAAATTGATTGTGTTTTAGTGAAACCTCTCTAAACTGAACACCTTTGAGACCCGAAGAGAAGGCTCGATTTAGAGAAGTTTCAGATTAGGGAGGTTCTACAGTGTATGAACACAAGTATGGACAGCAAGACTAGTGACAAAATATCCACTTTAGAGAGGGTTCCAGATTGCAAAGGATTCAGCAAGAGATTTTACTGTGTTGTGTTTGTGCGTGCATTTTACACAATTGTGATATACTGAGCCAAAGCTCTTGTGTAGGGTATATTCAACCATTAGTATGTGATAGTTTCACTGTTTTGTTTTCAGGTTCGTCTCATCATTACTGTCATACTCGTTCCTGTCAACATCACACTTGCATTTGTTGTGTTCTGGAAGATGAGGTTCTTGCTGTACTTTACCTTAGGAGCCAACCCTGTTCTCTTCAGTGAGTGAGATTTTGCATCCATCTACATCACATCGTATAAACACCTCCACTGTAGCTCTGCAACTCTGGACGTCCACATTGCATTGCTGCAGTACATGTATCCATTAGGATCTTTCGTCCAGTGAAACCTGTATTACAGGACATGTACTGCCAAAATGCAGCCATCGATCCCTTTTAGAGTAGCACGACACCCATCACTTGGCCCACATTTGAAATGCCTCACACTGACACAAGTACATGTAAAACCTTTGAAATAAGGACACCTCATATACAGGATAGCTACTGTTGTCCCCAATGGTATCCTCATTATAGAGGTTACGATTTTTTTTTCAGATGAAACTCCGAAAAACCCGTCTGACGAGGGATTCGAACCCATAACCTCAGCACTACAAGTCACCATCGCTAGCCGCTAAGCCATCAGGGACCTTATATATATATACATACATACTTTGGCTCTTATGTACTGTACATTAGGGAAAGAGTTTTATTTCTTGCCACCAACTTAATTGGATTAAATCCAACATCTATTTATTAATCTAATTATAATGTTTTGAGCTCTAATGACAATCATAGGTTGTGTGTCTCTGTGTGTAATCCCTGGGATGAAAATGTGGAGTATGAGTAATTAAACATACGTACAGGATGCGTGCAGCTAGTATGCAGCTAGTATTCAGCTAGTATGCAGATAGTATGTAACTAGTATGCAGCTAGTATGCAGCTAGTATGCAGCTAGTATGCAGCTAGTATGCAGCTAGCTATGCAACACACATGTGTTTGATTGAGTTGTTGTTCCCTTCCAGAGATCTACAGGCGGACAAGGATTCTGTCCACTCTTGTGAAACTCAATTTTGAAGTAATTGTAAGTTATGTACATTCAGTGTGTGGGTACATGCAGCAAATATGGAAGCTGCATGTGCACATGTGTACAGCTATTTTCTGTACATATGGTACATATATTACACATTGTAGTCAATGATTTTAACGGAAATCACTATCCAAAAGAGATTATTAACACCAAATGTTTCAGCAGCCAACTGCTACCTTCATCAGTGGTATGATACAAGAGACAGTGCCTGAGCTTAAATAGTGGTGTATGACAGTTGTTGATACGAGGTGATAAATAATATTAACTGTGGGTAATGAATAGAGTTAGTTGAGATTGTGAGTGATGTTGAAAAAAGGTGGAAATACAGGTTTACATCAAGGTCTTGTATACTGTGGGGAGTGTTTCTAGTTCTCTTTTCAGGGATGAGGGTTCCTTCTGGATCATCCAGGATTCCACTAATCATCTCTTTGATGTGTGTGTACAATTGTCCAATACTTCTGTACGGGTCCAATCTATTGTGTGTCCTGTTCTTTCAGATTGTTCGGCTAAGGCTGATGTGGCTATCTTCTTATCCCTACCTGAACGCTGGTGCTCCTTTACTCTTTGTCCCAGGGTCCTATCAGTCTGTCCTATGTAAACTCTGGGGCAGCTACTACAAGGGATTTTATGCACAACGCCTGCTTTGTCCTGTAATGGGGTGGGATCTTTTGGGTGCACTAACATCTGCCTTAGGGTATTGTTTGGCCTAAAGGTTGTCTTAATATCTAGTGGGGCAAGGATGGCCTCTGAGGTGCCTTTGACATAAAGGATTGAAACATATAGGTGAGATTAGTAGACTGTGAGGGGACATCTGAGGTCTGCCTAAGCTGGGAGTATCAGTTGATCATTTTTCTGGGATAGCCATTTAACTCTAGGGCCTTGTCTACTTTTTGCTGTTCTTCCATCTTCAAACTGGCATTGGAGGGTATGGTCTGGGCTCTATGGTGGAGGGTTCTGACAACAGCTGCCTTATGGGCTGAGGGATGTTGGGAAGAGTAGTCTAGGTACTTGTTTGTGTGGGTGGGTTTCCTATATACCGTGGTATCTAGGTCTTGTCAGGATTCCGGAGGATCAGTACATCTAGGAATGCTAGCTGGGCTTGGGCTTCTCTTTCTAATGTGAACTGGATGGTATCCACTATGGTGTTTAAGTGGCGGTGGAAATCCTGCACAATATCAGATCTAAGGGCACAACATGTGTCGTCTACATATCTTTTCCAAAATTTTGGAGGATTGGGGTAGGTGCATGCTTATTGCTCTTGATTCAACATCTTTCATAACTAGGTCTGCTACCACTACTGATACAGGTGAACCCATGGCTGTTCCATGAATCTGCTGATAAAAGGTGTCACGAAAGGCAAAATAAGTAGCATGAAGGCATAGTTCTAGGAGGGATATAATCTCATCTACAGAAAGGTAGGTGCGCTCAGGGAGAGATGTATCATCCTGAAGACGTTGACATGCAACTCTGGCAGCTAGGCCCGTAGCAATCTTGGTAAAGAGGGATACTACATCAAAGGATACTAAGAACTCATCTTCTGCTATGGTCTGTGAAGAGATAAACTTGGAAAATTCGGATGAGTTACGGACATGGTTACCAACTAGGGGGGAGAGAATACTAACTAGGTGCTTGGCAAACAGTAGGTTGGAGAGGATACAAAGGATACTATTGGTCTTAAAGGGACATGAGATTTGTGGATTTTAGGGAGGGCATAGAGAAAAGGAATGTGGCCTGCTGAGCTACGAAGCTTGTTATACTGGGACTCAGACAGATGGTCTGACCTTCTAAGGGACAGTAAAATGGCATTCATTTCTCACTGTAGGGAGGAGGTGGAGTCTTTAGGCAGGGTTTTGTAGGTGGTGGTATCCGACAACATAGTTTTTACCTTGGTATCATAGGAGCTCTTATCCATTACAACAGTGGCACAACCTTTGTCTGCTGGGAGAATTACTAGGCTGTTATCTTGTCGGAGTTCTTTTAGTGCCTTTAATTCTGGTGGACTAAGGTTGGGTACTGAAGGTTTTGCTTTACTGAGAACACCTACTGTATGATCTGGGTGCGTGCTTTGTCTATGACATCTGGGGTGGCCTGGGTTCTTCTGAGGGCATCTTTGGCACTGGCTGCAATTTTGGAAGTGGGAATATGTTTTGAGGGGAGGGCATAGTTAAGGCCTTTTGCTAAGACAGATTGTTGGGTCTGGTTTAGGTCTTTGGAGGACAGGTTGACTACCCATTAATTGCCTAGGAGTGGATTGCCTGGTGTTCCTGTGACTAAGGTTATCAAATTTACGAATCTGGGTGGTTTTTAATCTCTGGGACTCATACTGGGACTGTTCTATACATTGCTCTATAACTCATAACTCTATTCATCATGCACCCACAGTTAATATTATTTATCACCTCGTATCAACAACTGTCATACACCACTATTTAAGCTCAGGCACTGTCTCTTGTATCACACCACTGATGAAGGTAGCAGTTGGCTGCCGAAACATTTGGTGTTAATATTCTTTTTAGGCTAGTGATTTCCGTTAAAATCATTGACTACAATGCTACCTAGCCGTTTAAACCTTTTCTCATATATTACACATACACACACATTTGCACTCACACACACACACACACACACACACACACACACACACACACACACACACACACACACAGTTATTTCTCTCTAACATAATTCAAAGTACATATTTGGTAGTTGTAAAATTTGTGACACTATAATATTATGTAGTCAGTTGCTACCTCTACTTCAAAGTATGTTGTTCTTTGATGTACAACAAATGTGGTTCTCTTCTCTTACAAACTTTGTCCCTCCCTGGAGCACCATTGAATGGAGATCTCCTCTTTCCGGTAGGTCAGTCTCTTCCTTCTGGTTGTCACAAGAGTCCCTCTCTTTGGCACCACCTCCACTCCTGCCCCTTTGGCACCTCATCCAGGTGAACTGGCCATTGTCTGCGTTCTTTTCCTGGCAGCCATATTGGGCATTGCACTGTCAACCATTGGTGTGAGTTGCCTGTAATGTAGTTAAGGTTGGACTGCATTTTTACTGTGTGTGGGATTCTGTAAATGTGTGCATGCATATCTACCATTGAGACAACGGAGGCAATTGCCTTAGTGAAAAAAAAATGACTTGAAGTTTTCTATTTGCTTCAAGTTCACTTTTACTGGGCTAAGGGATGACATGAGATAATAAGTTTGAAATATCTTCAACAAAATAAGACTTAGTCTTAAAAGTATTGGATATTG
>CAUJGJ010000332.1:3145000-3152500 GCA_963170055.1 Halisarca cf. caerulea | reverse complement strand
TTGGTAAAAAGCAGTCTATATTTATAACACCCTACCTGAAAAGGTTAGCGATATAGGCCATACTCCTGCCCGAGGATTGCATCCTTCATCCTCCTTACTAGTCCTGTAACCATAGGTATAGGCATCTATATATGGCATAGGTATATATACGGTGAAACCTCTCTATAACGGACACTTTGGGATTAAAGGAAGGTTTGTTATGTGAAGGTTTCCGCTATTTAGAGGTTACTTTGCGTGCATAGATCTATCTGAACCCGTGGATCAGTCTGTTATGGAGAGGTTTCTGCTGTCTGAGAGTTTTGTACTCAAAATTCCACTGCAAAGAGAGTCTGTGATTTACTGCATGAAATACATGCACATGCAAAACGCATGACAGTGAAACTTGTATTGCAGACCACCTCTGTATGGGGACTATATATGGAGACCACTGTCCAGGAGGCTGGTCCACATGCCACCTCAATATGAACCTCTATATGGACCACCTGTCTACAGAGACCACTGTAGGCTGGTGCATATGCCACCTCACTATGAGCCTCTATATGGACCACCTGTCTACACATAATATACACCTATATATATATATATATATATATATATATATATATATATATATATATATATATATATATATAGTGTTGTTTTAGATCTATGTGTGTTATCTGTTTCATTTCTATTAAATTATTATGAAAAAACTATATATATATATATATATATATATATATATATATATATATATATATATATATATATATTATACATATAGTGAAACCTCTATAATAAGGACACCACTGCGGCCACAGTCAGCTGTCCTGTATATGGAGGTGTCTATATTTTGGAGGGCTTGAATGTACACATGTCAATGTGAGGGACTTCAATTGTGGTAGAGCTATGGTGTCCTGTTAAAGGATGCGACTGCATCATGGAGGTGTCCTTTAATAGACGTTTCACTGTATGACTATTTTTCCATGATGTGAGTATTAATATTCATTCCCTGCAGTATCGAAACCCAAGAAAATTTTCTATTCTTGAGTGGGCTTTTGCTGTGGTGGCCTCTTTCAGTATTGTGGTTGCCCTGATTTTGAACTTGAGGGGTGTAGTAGCGTCTGCAGCAGATCCTATACGGTATGTGAACACGACGGACGGACTGAACAGCAACTTTTGTAGAACTGTTGATGAAAGTGCAGTAGTCTTCACTTGCCAGACAGATCTAACCTTGGGAATTGTAGTCGCTGTGAACACATGTAAGTTGCGTTGCGTAGGTTTGGTTTACAGTGAAACCTCTTTAGTAAGGACACCACTGGGACTATTGTTAGCTGCCCTGTTTATGGAGGTGTCCTTATTTTGGAGGTTTTATATGTACACGTGTCAATGCAAGGGATGTCACATGGGGCAGAGCAGTGGTGTCCTGTTAAAGGAGGCGGCTGCATTCCGGAGGTGTCCTTTAATCGAGTTTTCATTGTGGACAATTTCATTCTTTTCATGTGTACTGCGTGCAGTGAATCCTGTATAGGGACCACTCAAGGGCCAAATGATAGTGGTCTCAGTAGACAGGTGGTCCTTATATAAGAGGTGCACTTGTATTACTGGATAGCATATGAGCCTGCCTAGAATGGTTTCTCTAGGTATGTGGTCTTTAGAAGTGGTTGTTTCACCGTTAATTGCACAGAAAAGCTTGACGCGTGTCTGTACACTTGTGTATTGGTATAGCTTTCACATGCATGTTGCTACAGACCTGTGTTTCTGACTCCTTTCTATCCCCTCTACCTCCCTCCTTTGGTCCTTGTGCGGTGTTGGGAGGAAATAGGTGTGTGTTTGAGGGTGTTTGCGTGTGTTCTCAATATTATTGCTCTACTTATGTCATTGCAGCCTTTTTTGATAGATTTGACAATTGTTTCATTTCAATTAAATTAAATGGATATTTCATTTAATTTACCAAAAGTATAGCTTAAATTTAGAGTAATTTGTAAGTAATATTCTTTTTAATTTTAGTATTATTGTTAATCTTGCGTATTTGGGCTATCTTCATGTTCTTTTGTTAACCAAATATCATTTGCATCGATCTTTGAAATTACTAAATGAAATTATGAAGTTTACCACTCTCGTTCTATCTTTTTAATAGGCTTTGTCATGTGTTATTTTTTGGATGGTTTGTTCCGAGAACAGAAGTTTGAAATATTTGCTTTTGTCTTGGCAACTATATTCATATGCTTCTATGTTATTGTTAACTACATTTACGAAGCTGTTATCACACACAGTACAGCAATCAGTGAGGTTTGGACACTGGTGAGTGTAAATACTCCATAGTTTTTCATTGCTTGTGTTTGTTTCCTTACTAACCCTCATCTACTTGAGCTAGTGTAATACTCTTCTTTGTATATTTGAATATTACGTACCTTTGGGTTATACATGTAAGCATACATATACCTTCATTTAAAAATTCTCCATGAGAGGGTGAAAGACATGCACCAGGGAAGCAAGCTGTGCTTCCATGTGCATGGGCATATATTTCCCAAAATTTCAAGGGGCAACCCCCTTAAATGAAGCCCTGGATGTACTGTACATGTTAAGTGCAATGAGATCTTACTTATCCATACTCGTATATCCAGTTCCCTCACTTTTTTAGTAGGTTGTTATGGAACAAATTTCCTACTGTACGCTGTGCTACTGCTCCCTCATTTTATCTAGTTCCCTCACTTTACCCGCAATTTCATCCTGAACAGATGTGTGCGGATAGGTGAAATCTCACTGTACATGTGCAGTGTTAGAAATAGTGGTCAGCATTCAGGCATTGTCCGACTATTTTGACATTTTGTCCAACCAATAAGTGTGGGTCAGACATTTGGCTGAGCACTACCTAAATGTTCATTTCATACTCATGCACACACAGCGATGTCCTCCAGTCATTTGTACTAAGAATGTCTATGTATGCTTTCATTATTTGTTAATGTACATCTACTGTGGCACATGTGTATTTTTTGCAAAAATTCCTATGTCTGAGCAATTGAAGCTGAAATTGTCTGACCCAAAATAATTATGCTAGGACATTTGCCCATCCACCACTTGCTCCTTATTTCTAACACTTCATGTAGACTACATCTAAGACTAGGTTTTAAGTTTGCAGTTTTTAGCGGTTAGTCTTATTGTATCTGTATAATAGGCTTCTGTACTGTACACGGCTACAACCGCCTGTAGTCATGCGGTTGTAGCCATGGTCAGGTGTTTTTAGGTGGGAGCCACTTGCGGTACTCTAGAGATTCGCTCCTTGTGGACAGTGAGAATGGCTGACATAGGCGTGGGTGGCTAGCTATGTTGCCTACATTGCCTCGTTGTATTGTATGCACTGACTGGAATGTGCTCAGCTGCTGCTATTGAATACCATATATATATATATATATATATATATATATATATATGTAGTATGCTTTAATTTTCACAGGGTGAAACTTTCACGGCTTTTAGCAGTTTTCGCTTTTTTATATTTTTGAAGATGGCCATGTTATGCCATTTCACAAGAGCCCGATCTAAATTTTCGCCGGTGTATAGTTTTGCGGTTGGCGGAAATCAGCGAATATTCACGAAAACTGTGAAAAGTGTAGTCACATGAAAATTAAAGTGTATACGGTAATAGTCCACTTGAAATAATCTTGCAACACACATGACTGTACAGTGTGTATACAGACCATGCACCCGAGGACAGAGTAATAGTGGTCTCTGTAGACATGTTGTCAGTGTATCACTGATGTATCACATGGACCAGCCTATTGTGGTGTTGGTCCTTGTATACAGGAGGCCTTTAGGACAAGGTACACAGCTGTACGTGCAGTATGTGAGTGCTTTGGTTCAGTGTAAATGCAGATGCTCCTTGCATGCACACTCTGCTGTGCTCTACTGGTGATGCAGTGGCCCTTCTCTGAACCAAACACCTTTGAAACCAAAGAAAGGGTTCAGTTTGGAGAGGTTCCAGATTATTAAGGTTACATGTGTACAGCAAATATGGAGAGCAAGACTAGAAATAACATCCACATTAGGGAGGGTTCCGGATTACAGAGGGTTCACTGCACTGTGTTTGTGCATGTATTTTACACAATTGCGATATATTGGGCTGAAGACAGTGTGAGGGTAGTTGGTGTATCGGTAACTTCAGTCCTTGAAAATGGCTGAGCGAGATTGGGTCGGCTACGCTAGACTAGTCTGTATGTGTGGTGTATTCAACACTTAGTGTGTGATGTATGATTTCACTCTTCTTGTTTTCAGGTTCGTCTCATCATTACCATCATACTCGTTCCTGTCAACGTCACACTTGCATGTGTTGTGTTCTGCAAGATGAAGTTCTTGCTGTACTTCACATTAGGAGCCAACCCTGTTCTCTTCAGTGAGTGAGATTTCGCATTCATGCAAGTTGTGTCGTGTATATAAGCACCTCCACTGTAGCTCTGCAACTCTGGACCTCCACATTGCATTGCTGCAGTACATGTGTGCATTTGGATCTCTTTGTATTACAGTACACCCTCCATTAAAGGATACCTACAAAATGCAGCCACCTCTTTTAACAGGACATCATCACTTGGCCACATTTGAAATACCTCATACTGACACATGTGCAGTATATGCAAAACCTCTGAAATGAGGACACCTGCATATGCAGGACAGCTTACTGTGGTCCCAATGCCGTCCTTATTAGAGAGGTTTCACTGTACATGACGTACTGTAGCTCTTCAATCCCGGACCTCCACTTTACATCATTGCAGTACATGTATGCATTAGATCTCTTTGTACATGAATATATATAGGAGTAGGGGCTACTGAACATACTGTGGCTTGTAGTAATTTTCTTGCCACCAACTTATAATTGGATTGAATCCAGCATTTAATAACATTTTGAGCTCAAATAACAATCATAGGTTGTGTTTTTCAACACAAGTAATCCCCGGATGAAAACGTAGCATTATGTGTAATCAAACATACAGCATATCATACATGCAGCTAATATACAACTAGTATACAACTAGTATGCAGCTAGTATGCATCTAGTATGCAGCTAGTGTGCATCTAGTATGCAGCTAGTATGCAGCTAGTATGTAGATATGTTGCTAGTATATGCAGCACACATGTGTTTGATCAAGTCTTTATTCCCTTTCAGAGATCTACAGGCGGACAAGGATTCTCTCCACTCTCAAGAAACTCAATTTTGAAGTATTTGTAAGTTATGCGCATACAGTGTGTGGGTACATGCAGCAAACATGAAAGTTGTATGTGTACATGTGTACAGCTATGTCCATGTATGTATGTATAGCACATACACATGTACACACCCCCACTCCCCCTTCACACACGCACACGCACGCACGCATGCACACACGCACGCACGCACACACACACACACACACACACACACACACACACACACACACACACACACACACACAAAGGCCAGCTTAGACAGGTGGGCCATGGCCCACCCTAAATTTTGCAAGCCTCAAGAACAAAACACATCATAATTCTAATAATACTCTTCATTCAAATTTAGGCCAGGTCTTCATTCTCACAAAACATAACAAACACACATTGGCAATAGCTTTTAGCAAAGTAAGCTTTGCTCCTGTATCTTCTAAACCACAGAATGCTAAGCAATTCTACAGACTGTTCTCTTCTCTAATCGGGTGAGCAATTGCTGAATTTCGGCCATTTTGAATTAATTAGTGCATAATAAAGATGGCCGTATTCCTGTTTGTAGCCCATGCCAGTACCATTTATGCTCTGTTCCTTCAGAAAGCAAATCTGAAGGATACGAATTATCCCTTGTTTAAGGACACATACACATGCACTTGCTGCATGATTACTGCTCACAAAAAGTGATGGTTTTAATATGCAACTCCTTTTGATTCCTGCACTCATAAGATACTTCGATAACCGAATAATTTTGAAGGATGGACTGATGAATGACAAAGCTAATAGGTATACACATGTACCCATATATTAATGGAACTGCTACTATGTTCAATATATTACTGGCCCACTCTAATCAAGTGCCACAGAGCCGGCCCTGCACACACACACACACACACACGCACACGCACACACACACACACACACACACACAGTTATTTCTCTCTAACACAACTCCAAATTTAATTTGTTAGTTGCAAAATTTGTGAGACTATGTATGATACTGTATGTTGTTGGTTGCTACTTTTACTTTAGAGTATGTTGTTCTTTGCTGTACAACAAAAGTTCTCTTCTCTTCCAAAACTTGTCCCTTCCTGTGTACCATTGAATGGATGTCTTACTCTTTCCCTGTAGGTCAGTCTCTTCCTTCTGGTTGTCACAAGAGTCCCTCTCTTTGGCACCACCTCCACTCCTGCCCCTTTGGCACCTCATCCAGCTGAAGTGGCCATTGTCTGTGTTCTTCTCTTGGCGGCCATATTGGGTCTAGCACTGTCAACCATTAGTGTGAGTTAGCTGTAAACATAGAGGTTGGTCTGCATTTACTTACAGTGTGTGTTATTCTGTGCACATGTGTGTGTGTGTGTGTGTGTGTGTGTGTGTGTGTGTGTGTCTGTGTGTGTGTGTGTGTGTGTGTGTGTGTGTGTGTGTGTGTGTGTGTGTGTGTGTGCATGTGTGTGTGTGTGTGTGTGTGTGTGTGTGTGTGTGTGTGTGTGTGTGTGTGTGTGTGTGTGTGTGATATGCATATATGCATGCATCTCTACTCATACTATGCACCTGCACTGTGTGCACATGTGGAATTACAGTGTACCCCTATCTGGTATATATATGTATTATGACTGAAGTTTTGCTTACAGACACCTGTCCTTGGCAATATGCCAGCATGGCTATGGCTTCTCAGTGGTCTGCAATTTTTCAGTTCATTCATAGTGTGTGGAACAGTGATCACTCCAGGATATTTCCTGTCATTGTACTTGGCAACGTACTGAGAAAACCTAAGTTCCAATATACAGTGAAAGAGGAACCTTTGTTAAGCACCACCTGGATACAAAGACCACCTGTCTATAGAGACCACAGGTACTATAGGCTAGCCCATAGACCATGTACAGTAAAACCTGTCTATTGTGACCATGTAAGGGACCAAGTATTGGGTGGTCTCTGTAGACAGTTGTCCTTATACAGAGGTGCATTACTATCACTGAGGAGCAGTCTGCAATGGTCAATGTAGACAGATGGTCTTTTTAAGCAAGTGGTCTTTATGACAAGTCTCACTGTACCACCTCAGTGATATGTACTTAGACTAATCACTTCATTTATTATGACCACCTGTCCACAGCAACTATGTACTGTAACAGGTTTTCCTCATCCCAATTTTAGCATGGACAACAATAGAGACATTTCATTTTCTTTAAAGTAAGCAAAATTTCAAATAAAAAGGATTTGAATTATGTACGTGGGCTACGCTGTACTACTGCAAGGCTCTTGAGTGGTCTTTATAGACAGGTTTCGCACAACTACTAGTTCAACTACTCTACCAAGAGAGATTTGTGTGAGGTG
>CAUJGJ010000332.1:3127500-3130000 GCA_963170055.1 Halisarca cf. caerulea | reverse complement strand
GGGATAATTACAAAGTATAGTAGGGGGGCAGGTACATGTATGTATATGTGGTATCCTAGATATTTATAAAACACATGCAGTGCAGTGATAATAGAGGTGCATGCAGATATATATATGGAGTGCAGGGGTATATATATACGTATGAAACTAGGGGGGTCTGGGTGCATGCCCTCCCCACCCCCCACCCCCCAGGGAAAATTAGAGTTTTTAGGCAAGATAATGTTGCATTTGAGGTCATTTTAGACCATTTAAGACCAATTTTCACACCAAAGTAGGGCCTTCTCTATAGTAATACAATGAGTGTCTGTGTATATACATGTGCACACATGTGCGTACGTGCGTGCGTGCATGCATGCATGTGTGTGTGTGTGTGTGTGTGTGTGTGTGTGTGTGTGTGTGTGTGTGTGTGTGTGTGCATGTGTGTGTGTGTGTGTGTGTGTGTGTGTGTGTGTGTGTGTGTGTGTGTGTGTGTGCATGTGTGTGTGTGTGTGTGTGTGTGTGTGTGTGTGTGTGCATGTGTGTGTGTGTGTGCATGTGTGTGTGTGTGTGTGTGTGTGTGTGTGTGTGTGTGTGTGTGTGTGTGTGTGCATGTGTGTGTGTGTATGTGTGTGTGTGTGTGTGTGTGTGTGTGTGTGTGTTTGTGCACGCCCATATATATTATGGAGTTCAATTAAGGTATTAAAAGTGGAACCTCTGATAGTGAACTTGCCCAAATAAGGATCTGGACACAGTATAATAAACCTCTCTACAAAGGACACAACTTGCAATCCCATGCAGTGTATAATTCCTACAATACGTTTTGATACTCCCAAAGAGGAAAATCTCTATACAAAGAATTATATCAATTCGGCTAAATTTATGCCAGCCCCAAAGTGTCCTTTATTCAGAGGTTTCACTGTATTATTTTTTTTAAATTTATATTCACATCTGATTTATCCGGCCAACACTGGTTCATCCGGAAATCTCATTTATATCCAACACTGTTTTGTGAATCCCCATCACTAAGATGTACAAAGTACACCTGTCAGTGACTTATCCAGCACCTGGTTTATCTGTCACATTTATGGGGAACAGATGTCGTCGGATAACCCAGAGCCCACTGTAGTTTCGTACTAGATATACTGACACCCCATGTATATTACTAAGCAAGGCTACAGTATCAGAATACAGTGCTTTGCCATTATATAGCAGTCTCCAATCTCAAGTATTCGTTATAAGTAGGACAGCCTTTTTACTGGATCCACGCCACATTGTTCATTATAATTGATCTATTAATTAGAAAAAATATCCTCAAGATTGTTATGTACTATATATAATATTATATATGACTTATATATATTATAGCTGCAACGAACATTAACAGCACACATGCATATATATACACTCAAACTCCTCTTATCCGGGCACCTTGGGACCGGGCTTTGTCCGTAACTCAGAAACAGCTGTAACTGGGAATACACATGTACATTTTGCTCATACAATATAGAGTACAGTATAATATAATACGGACATACTATCACAATTGGCAGTTGATCTGGCATACGTTACTACGTATGCCAGATCATACATACTAGGTTACTAGATTCTGCCATCTTCAGAGTGAGCTCTTACTATAATATGCTATCATTATTAGAGCATACATAATAAAAATCTAGATTAGATCATAGACCCTATGATTAGATTCATTCACATGTCATTGATGTGATGAGGTTATAGGGAACCTGCCTGGTAGACAGAGGTGCCCGTATATGGGAGTCCGGATAAGGGGAGTTTGAGTGTATACGTACACCAGATCATGTACACCTTATAAGTTTATATAATATGCATCGATAGGTAGGATATAGAATTAAATACACGCGTGCTCTCACGGTCGAGGCCTGAGCCTCAACAGTTTAGGCGATATCGAACGCGCATGACCCGTAGCTGGGTTTCGCCTACCTTGTCCCATTATAGGGGTTTTGTCGGACGGACCTCAGTGTCACAATAACTAGCACGCGCCCGGCCCGCGTCCAGCTCAGTTAAATCTTTCTTTGAAACTGGCCAATATTATTATTGTCTGTTGCAGAGGGCCTGCACGAGGCATGAGGAGAGATGATTTAATATTAGTTCCACGAAGGATGCTAGAATTTTTTCCTAGAACTATTGGAAGTAGTTTCAGTACAAAGACGCAATATAAAATGGTTAGTATAAATTCGTAGAACCACCGCAAAGCTCGATCGCCGGGGTCATAGGGAATCTTGCATCCCGGGGAATTTGTCACCCCCGAGTAAAATTCCCTAGGGAATATGGCATCCCGCCAGGGAACTTGTTATCCCTGAGGATGCCAAATTCTCCTGCGTATCCACTGATAAAAATTCGATATAAACGTCAGCACACTGGACAGTATCACTTTATTTAGCATCCATGGTCTCATGAATGGCCACTTTTAGCATAATTCTCTAATTAAATATAAGTATTGACTTGAACTTGGAAAAATGAATTAATGAGAAAACAATAATAT
>CAUJGJ010000332.1:3102500-3125000 GCA_963170055.1 Halisarca cf. caerulea | reverse complement strand
ATGGACCCGCAATTTGGAGAGTTCGACTACTGTAGCCCAGAGTGTAGGGACAAAGATCTTGTCGAGTCCGGTAAGGCAAAGGAGAACATACAGACAACTTTAACGCGGCTAAGGGATCAATATCAAAGGAAATCGAAAAAACACTGAGTCAAACGGTAAATGGTCAAACTCCTTTATTTGTGTGACATGTAGTGCATGGTGACCTGCAGTATAGTGAAATGTGTGTACAATTTCATTGGTGTTTTGCATTGGAGAATGCATGTTTCTACAGTTCAGTGGATAGTAGATACTGCCACATGCATATAAGGAGCTGGCACACATTCACACAAGCAGCTACACAAACTGACATTAAGCCCATAAACAGGTTCATACACCCACACGCGAACACAAGAGGCAACCAGTAACGTTACAAACACACAATTAAATACAAATGTGTGCGTATATACATGCATGTCATTGTGTCATGCTTAATTGCTTGCTGGCAATCAAATTAAAGGATATATAGAACCAGATGTAGAACACTGGACTATATTATAACGTGCAAATGCACTCAAATAATTATTCTCCAAAAGACACGTGCACGTGGTTCCAAGTTCTAAACACGTGATGTCATGATGAAACATGTCATCACACAGCCTTAAACTATATCTAATCAGCAGTCATTGTCCTATAACAAACACACAAGTAAAACAAGCATGACACATGTACCATGCATACACAATTACTTAATTATATACACATGCAATGTCATGATCATGCATTATAATATACATAAATGCATGCATGCACACACTAATACCCACATATATACACATAACACTCCCATACACATACATGCATATACAAAAATATGCATGTAGATACACATGCATGACTATATTATACATGAATTACACCCATGTTCACAAGTACAGGACTGGTACACACACATATATACATGCCAATATTATTACATGCTGGCATCACCATAATAATGACTATGGTGTATACACATGTGCAACCTGTATGCACACATTTGATTACATACAAAAAAGAAAGTTATGATAAAAAGAATGTACAATAATTAAAACTATCATTGTAACAGTCAAGTAGATGTTGCATCACTTAAAAGATAGTCAATTTGTCTTGTTCATGAATACTTATAGGAAGAATATGATGGTCCGCAAGGTGGCCTTTGGGATAGTGAACCATGGTCAGCGGGTGGTTTCCCTCCAGGAAGAGCTTCAGAAAGCTCCTTCTTATATTTGGGAAGATAGTGCATATCACGGCATTGGACACTGCAATAATTAAATTCTCCCAGCTCATCGTCATAGTAACATGAACGGCCACAGCCATTGGCACAAAATTTCCTAGATTTCTGTGTTCCTACAGGAGAATAGCTACCATAGCGCTGGCCACCATAAATCTGTTTGCTGCCATATTGACTATGGTGTTGGTAATGGCTAGAAATGGGGTAAGTCTTGCAGTCTCCAGACCGTCCAGCAAGTACATCACTATAACCTACATATGCAGATTACATAGAAACACTCAAAAGGTATCTTTACTGCATAGTGCTTACTGTTGGGTCATTTGCCTAAGTAGACAAGACTGTATGTGGAATCTAGAAGATTAGCATGACCTACTGAACCGATGAAGTAGAAGAACTGTGATATATGTACATACGTACATGGATTACAGAACATCATACTGAGCATCAGAAAATATCCACAACAGTCAGATCTATTTACAAAGTCACTTGATACATCACTCTTTCTACACCAACACACATGTCGGAAACTGTTTCACTGGTCTCTGTACAAAATGTACTGGTTACAACAACAACTTGGTTATAGCAGCATGTTATAGTGCAACCAATGGTGTTGTTGTAAACAGTTTTGGCTGTATTCAATATGATCATAGCCATCAGTGCTGCACTGGGAAATTTCATATGGGTGTGGCCATAGAGTTAAGGATGAACCATGGAGGATGGGTGGGTGGGAGGAGGAGATCAACTGGAGAGGGGATGGTGGGAGGTGGAGATCAACTGGAGAAGGACGGTGGGAGGGGGAGATCAACTGGAAAGGGGACAGTGGGAGGGGGAGATCAAATGGAAAGGGGATGGTGGGAGGGGGAGATCAACTGGAAGGGGGACGGTGGGAGGGGGAGATTGGCTGGGGAGGAGAAGGTGGGAAGGGGAGATCAATTGGAGAGGGGACGGTGTGAGGGGGAGATCGGCTGGGGAGGAGAAGGTGGGAGGGGGAGATAGGCTGGGGAGGAGAAGGTGGGAGGGGATATGAGCTGGGGAGCAGGAGATCAACTGAAGAGGGGACGATGGGAGGGGGAGATTGGCTGGGGAGCAGAAGGTGGGAGGCGGAGATCAGCTGGGGAGTGGAAGGTGGGAAGGGGAGATAGGCTGGGTAGGGGGAGGTGGGAGGGGGAGATTGGGGAGGGGATGGTGAGAGGGGGATCGGGGAGGGGAAGGTGGGAGGGGAAGGTGGGAGGGGGGATTTGGGAGGGGAAGGTGAGAGGGGAAAATCGGATGCATGAGGAGGGGAAAGTGTGAGGGGAAGATCAGCTGGGGAGGAGAGGTTTGGAGATGGAGATTGGCTGGGGAGGGGAAGATGGGACAGGGAGATCGGCTGGGGAGGGGGAGTTTATATTTCCATTGCATTTGAGGAAAGGTTTGCCTTGAATTGAGCATCTAGAGCATTGTGACTTTTACTTTCTGGCTCCCATTCCACTGGAGGGAGATCTGACTTTGAAACTTTGAAAGCGAAAGTACTGCATGAACTTAGAAAGAGTATGCATGGCTCAGCAAGACTTATGTGGTGAGGCATTGACTAAATCAAAGAAATATATTCATTTTTCACGGACTATAGATCACCTTTTCTTGAGCTAGTTTTGGAGCTGGCACTTCCTCCTCCATAATTCAAGGTCTTGGCTTCATGGACTGTAGGAAGGTGTCCACAACCTGAACACTTGTGAGTGGAACTCAGTTTGAAGTCCATACAGGAACATGTCGATTCCTTGCAAAAGCCTCTGTCGATTCCTCGCTTATCAATTCCCATTTAACTCATGGAAATATCTACTGACAGTGCAAAGTGATCAGGCGAGGCTGGGTAAGGTGATGACGCTTCCCTATCCCAGTGGGCCGGTTCCCACGGGAATCCCCCCAATTCCAAGAATAGATGCGTGCGCGTCAAATAGACATTCGCGAAGAGCAAGCAGATACGTCAGATAGCCGGGATGGGATTGGATAAGTATAACGTGAACCGCGGGAGCTGTAAGGAAGTAGGTTGTTCGTGTAAAGACTACCAACGGGTCAAAGACGGGAGTCGATGTATCTGTACTCACGTAGCCACCAAACATGTCACTCGTAAGTCGAAGCCCTTAATATACGCACAGGGATTGGAGGACGATTTATGATTACATGATAATATGATTAATTCGATCATAGACTCTAATTGGCACAGTGTTAGAATAATGGTCAGCATTCAGATATTGTCCGGCCATTTTGGCATTTTGTCCGACCCAAAATTTTGGGTCAGACATTTGGCTGAGCACTACCTAATGTTCATTTCACACGCACAGTGATGATACCAGGTCATTTGTACTGAGAATGTCTACTTATACTTTCATTATCTGTTGATGCAAATCTACTGTGGCACATGCGTACTCCTGTCCAAGCAAATCTGAAATTGTCTGACCCAAAATAATGATGCTAGGACATTTGTCCATCTGACACTGTCCCCTTATTTCTAACACTGTTGTCACATGCCATGATTTCGAGAACTTTTTGTGTAACCATAGACCCTAAATATACGTGCTTGACTTTGAAGATCTGGTCCCATGATGCAATAACATAATTTTATACTTTTTATAGCTGGAATTTCATGTGGGGGAGTGAGGAGGAAAGAAAAGGGAGGTGACCCCACCCTCCAGACTTATGCATAGGGGCAATGTGTGTAATGACCAATGTGTATGCAGATTAGAAAGAGTGGTTTACTTCCACTTGCCCTTAGTTTTTACAGAAATCCTATAATATTATTGTAAAAAAATAATGTTAGATAATCAATGTTTGCTTATTGTAAACTTAATACCAAATTGAATGTACTAAATGAATGCTTGCTGATCGATCGTAAACTTTACAATAAATGGATGTTTGTACAATAGTTGTGTATAATAGTTGAGAATCTTTTCATTTCCTCCTATATAGTGGGTGAAGATGGTAGTGCCTGGCCCACCCAATCAGGCAGGAATTGGTCATCGCCATATTCGCAGAATGTTGATCTAGCAACTTGCTTCAGCTGCCGTACTCAGTATTCTGACTCAAAGTATGGCTCTTGTTTACACTGTTATCCAAGGGAGCGTTGTCGCAATAGTGACTGCAGGGAGTTTGCCTACTATGATAGAATTCTTGGTAGCTTCAACTTTTGCAGTCCGGAGTGTAGGGACAAATGGGAGCTAGAGCGGGCCAATGCAGATTTGCAAAAAGCACTGAAGAATTTTGAAACTGAGCCTAACAATTGGAAAGGCAGCTCTACCACATCACACGCAAGCACTGGGACTAAACCACAGGGTGCATTTTCAGGGCCGGGTCATGTTTTGAAGCCTACTAAAGAGGCACGTGGAACTTTTGCTGTGTCAACCACTACTGGAGGGACTCCACTACTTCAACTAGCACCTATATCTTGCAGTACACCTCAGCCATACAGCGATACAAAGATGGTGATGACTGCCCAGCCTAAATCACATACTACCTGTACTTCAGGTATCTATATAATTAGTACATATAATATGATTGTACTATATATTATTATTAAACATGAATTTTGACATGCAAAGATATTATGTACATGTTATACCATGTATTGTTTTTTCAGAATCTATAAATTCAGGAAAATCAGTATCAGATAATAAAGGAAGGGATAAGGAATTTGTGATGAAAAATAAGTCGGAATCATCATCTAGTATGTTCTTCATTGTGGGCCTATACCTAATATACATATTTTGAATTCACTCTGTGATTATAAAACTTTATGTATGCTCAACACTTATAGAGTTACCTACGCCGCCCTGCATCTTACCAGTTGATGTGCCAAAGTACTTTTTGGCGCCAACAATAATTACATTTTTTGATGATGCAAAATTACAGGACAGGCATGGAAAAACCGGAGTACGTTGCCTTTCAATCTCACCGAATATTGGCATACTGTATGCTGTACATTATATTTATATGTCAGACATAAATTTCTAATCCTAACCTGTATAGATCCTGGTGTCAGCCATGAGTATGGAAGGGGAAGAATGTAATTTAAGAATTCTTGACCTTGTAACACATGTTGGTCGGGAAGCAGTTAAGGGCATGTGTGGGTTTGATGAGAAAGTGGATCCAACTACTAAGTTTACCAAGAAGTATACCAAAGTATATCAACCATCATGGACTGTTGTGAGGAAACACAATATACCAGCAATGATTGATCTCGGTAGGTTTTATTCATTTGTAATGCATTTTAGAATGTTGCGAAGTATTACACACAAATTATTGTTTAATATAGGGAAGTTTTTTCTTGGAGATCATAAATCAGTTAGCAGGAAGCATGCATACGTAGCAGGCATGCCTTGTACCACTGAAGATTTTGTTAAAGAGCATGACATTGTTAAAGATTTTCTTGGTATTGTCATGGAAGATAGTGATCCAAAAAAGGTAACATCTATATTATGCATTATGTATCATCAATAATATGATTAATAATTCCATTATGGGTGGATTTAAGAGTTTTTCCGATGTTCCCAAAGCCTAGTCTGTTACCATAGAGGTATTTATTTTCACGACACTTTATTTTTGCAAAATCCTGTAAAAAGCCTTATATCATAATTTTCACGGAGTCTAAATTTCACAGGTTGCCTTACACGCAAAAATAAAAATTATTCTGGCTAAAAGATACTCTTAGCTATACCCGCCTGTAGGGCATCAGTGGACACGTGGAAGAACGTACTAAACGACTTAAGCTTGCCAACCAGTGCTCATTGCTCATTAGTTAGCATTTTGTTTCTCTACTGACAAGATTTCGATGTTTGCTTGCAGAATGCCACCGGTGGTAGGATATCAGCAGAAAGAAGACCAGTAGAATCGGGAACTATGGCTTTTAACCGGTTTGAGGTAGCGTAAAGTGCCATGACTGTAGTTTTTAGAACTTGAAAACAACAACAAGAACAAAACGACTATAGCCTACCAAATGAATGCAGATTTCAATACTGCACAGTGAAGACAAAATTATATTTTGAGAATTCGCAAGTACAAATTTTCGCGGATTGGGAACAAATCACGAATATAGCGAAAATGTACCTCACGCGAAAATGAGTTTCCCTATGGTATTCTGACTTCTTCTCACCCACAGCGGGGGTGAGAGGGGGGAGGGGGTTATACAGAGATGGGCTAGCTTGTTAGATTATGCTTGACTACAATAGAACAGAGCTGACTCAGTGAATATCTTGTTATCAAAGAGCATGCAGGTCTTAATTATTTGCCAAATTGAATGCAAAGCAATTTAAGACACAGTTACTGTACTAATTATAGTATAATATGTTTCTTTATCTGCTCCTAGGCCGGATGTTTTCTTTCTTAATTTGAAATTCTCAAGCATTATTATAATAATGATATTTACCATGCAGATTCAACATGTGTTTCAGGGCCACCAAGGACAAATGATTGGCCTCAGGGATGCTTACACAATTGTGTCAATTGCTATGTTTACAAGTAAAGGAAAGTGTCTTGGCCCAGATCATCAGTGGAATTTTGATATTATAAAGTCCAGAGCTCAGGAAAACCCTGATGTTTGTGCTTTACTGTTTTTCCTAGAATGGGACTAGACTATCATATGTAGCTTTCTTAATACTAAGCTTACTAGTCGGTAATTAATACGTATGTACTATAACACTATTTTTATTTTTTGCATGGTAGCCTATATCATAGGTGTAGGAAGATGTTTTGACTTGAGGGGGGGGGGCAATGAACATCATGTAACATGAATGGTGTAGAAACCAAATATTTTTTGCGTAACTGTAGCATAAGTGGTACATGATGCCAACGTAATGGTAGGGTTTCTACGGTATAGATATGCATGCACACTGTCAGGCATAGAGGACAGTTCTAGACTCCACACTACCTGAAGAATATACTGTACGTACTGCTGCACTAATTGAAGAATGAAAATTACGAGTGAATGGGTGAATTTCTTCAGCAGTACATGCAAGATGTAGCCTGTGAATCACTCTATCTGTATATACATCCTTGCAGTCTATATATGTATACTTGTTTTGAAGAACTAGGCAAAGACCAGCAGACAAACAAATCTCCCAGTTGCTTCTTACAGGCAGACAACGGCAAACCGTGCTACAAGTGATTGTGCAATATTTGCAAATGGCGACCTGCAATAGATAGACTAAGTGTTAATGTTATCTATAAAGGCCAATTTTATTGTTTAAAACTTCTTTGTTACAGTTACTGTAGTAGATTTTTACAATAAAACATACTTTCTGTTGGACGATAATAATATGTATTTAAACTTATAAATGGGATTTTTAGGCTACTTTGCAGATTTCTTGATTATTTTGCAAATGAAGATGTAGAGCTGGCTCTTTTTTTGGGGGGGGGGGGCAATGATCCGCCCACCTGAGAGTCAGGGGGGGCAAGTGGCCCCCTGGTTCCTACACCTATGTACGCTTAAACTGCAACACATTGTATGAACATTATAGTTACTGTGCTGTTACAGTATATTTTTTTCCATGTCAAGACCAAAATTAATGTGCGTATTATTAATTATATATACACGTGCGTGCATGCAGTTAGCTGTGCATTCATGCATGTACAGGTATATGCACATGCACTCATACATGCATACATGCAGTGAAACCTGCCAGTGTATAATCCAACACCCATATTGGAGAATAAAAAACAGTGTTGGATTAAATTAATGCAGGTGGCTGGCCATAGAGGTCAGTTTGCATGGTAAAAATTAATGGTTGTAATTTGTGCCAGAGAATCTTGGCCAGAATGCTGGTTTATAGATCGATGTGCTGGATTTATTATTATGGGCAGGCTCCACTGTACACACACCTAAACAATTTCAATGAAAAAATAAATAATTAGTGATATATATATCCACAATATATCGTAGTACTACATATTATTATAATAGAAATTAATATAGCCGGCATAATAACCATTATTATTGCTACTAGACAATAATAGTTAACGCCCAGGGCTAATAGACAAAGTCTAGATACCTACTCAAGTCTATGCAGTTTGTGATCAACCGTTTCGGTGAATGAGCGAAAGCTTTCTAGGAACGCTTTCATGCAGGGATTCTATATTATATTATGCTCCCTATTAGAAGACTTAGTACACATTCTCCCTTAATTACAAGACGATTCGTGCTGAAGGCGAGAAAATCAAGTATTGGACTAGCGTTTGACGTTTTGTCTAAGCTTTTGACGAGGAATATCTAATGGCACTTTGCAGAAAAGGTTCGTAACTGGGCATGCCTTTCTTCCGTGAGGCAATGCGTGTAAAGTCAATATTATGGTCTTGTATCGGGCATGCACTGAATATTTTGTGTGATCAGGGGGGGAGAAAAGCCATTATTACTGAGATTCGTACAGATTGTGGGTTACAGAACTGTGTGTGAGCACGATGGCTCTCGGACACAGGATTGAAAAAGAAAGAAATAATCAGTGGTTTCTGTTATTCTTTTTGTCCTGGCAAGAAAACTGTGCTGATGAGATGATAATATAAGATATGGGTACATAAGTCTGGTGCATGGACTTAATTAAAATGACTGCATGTGTATACAGAATAGAACAATGTAATCAGTACTACACACTCACATATTAGGAATGCCAAATGTGACAGTACTTGTTGTAGTAGTTAATGCGGATCTACTGAATGTATGGAGGTCCAGTCCATTGACGATTAGCTCTGGCCATGAAGATTGCTTGCGAACAGTTGATGGCAATCATGGCTCCTCTCCTCAGGATGTTCTTCCATTCAAGGAGTGGAATCATTGGGAAGTTGTCAGCCAGTTCTGAAAGACAAATTGGATTCGGATGACCGAGTGCACCAATTTCAATGGTGGTGCACCTGGTACTCTTCCTTGGTAGATTTTGTGGTATGGGCAGCATTCATAGCGTTTAGAGTGTTGCCACAGATGGTCAGTTCTAGCAGAGCCACTTTTCTGGTTTGCATATGCACAATCACAATATCGGGTCTGGAGGCGGTGATTGTTATCTCCATAGGGATGGTAGATTGTGGTGTTTCGGAGGCACTGAGACCCTGGAGGTCAGCAAAGATCATGCTGGTTACTTCCAGTTGTTGTTGGATACTGTGGAAAATACTCAGCAGGACCGAATCGTGTTGCCAAGTGTATACCTTCCATTCTGCAATGCTGTGCAGCAACCTGAAAGTATATGACTGCCAGTGCAGGTGTGTTGGGAACACAGGGAGCAACGCGAGGAGATTCGAAGTTACCAGCGATGGAGATTCATTGGGGTGGGAAGGGTGTCGGAGCCTGCTTTTCAGGAGGAAGGAGAGTTGACCTTTGGGTAGGCCATCCATAACGTGGGTCCAGAGCTTGGTGTCTTCTTCCAATCTGATTACTGCTGCAACTTTGTTCTGTACCTGAAGGTTTCATAATTCTCATTCTACTTGCGTGTCTCTTCTTCAACTATCAACTCTTTGATGGCTTTCTTTAGGACTTTCTTTAACTGTTCACGGTTGGCTCTCAGGTATAGATCTTGCGTACTCTGCATGATTGATGTTGTTCCTCCGGAGATAACTAGGGTCATTCAAGATGGAATTCATCTTTAGGATGTTAGGACCCATTGAGTGGTTTAGGCTAACTAGTAGTGAGAGCTTGGCTTTCATTTTGGTTGCGGTCAGTGAAGGCGTATTCAGTACAGATGGATGGTAAATGATGGCTTAGGTAGCATTTCTTGAGAGTTTTAACCATTTCTTGACTAGAGCTCAAGTGGCACTAATTTATGACGTCAGCTATAATGCTGATGTACTGTACATATGAGGCATGCAGATTAATCTAATGCATTAATTTTGCTGGGGTATAACTGCAATAAGAAGCCAAGCGGGCTCTTGTTGCAGTTATACCCCGGTTATGGGATTTAATTTATATGCATGGTTACCCCGGAAACGGGGTATATATATATTATATACATATGCTGCCTAGTGTATACTGATATATTATAACAGTATAACTCCATCATTGTACTATAATTAGCCAAGTGGGCTGTTGTTGCAGTTATACCCTGGTTGTGGGATTCAACTTAGCGTGGTTACCCCGGAAATGGAGTATATATATATATATATATATATATATATATATGTATGTATGTATATATGCTGCCTAGTGTATACTGATATATATTAACAGTAACTCCATCATCGTACTATAATTAGACTAAGTATAATAACCACGTATATATGGGACATGTCCATGCCAATTGGGAGGTGTGAGAATTTCAGTCTTCTTACAGCTTTTGTTCTCAGCTTGTAGAAGCTTCAGAGCATCAAACGAGGGCTTAACATTTATATAGGTAAAGGCATAAATGTTTCAAGGATTACCCTTTTGAAAGATCAGATTCTTCCTTATTCACAAAAAAGCTAGTATGGTTTTCCTAACTCCTACTAAAAAGTGAAATGCTTTGGGTACAACATAGTGGAATGTTTCTAAGACTATTTTCACATATTTACTGGCTATAGCAAAACATCTACTAGCTTTTCCATGCGGGGGCATTGATAATTTACTCCAAAGTTGAGATCTGCAAAAATGACCCTCAAAAGGCAAAATTCAAACTGTTGTAACTTGGGACAGGAGTAAAAGTTCTCTTGCCCCCACATGGAAATGTTGTATACTACAAATAGCTCCAAGTTCGCACCAATAAACTGTCTCCGGCTTGTTTCCTCATTTTGTGACTAGCCGAAACCTAAAATTCCGAAGGACATGCAATTAGATCACAGACCAGCCTGTGACAGAGCAAACGTGATGACAGAAAACATCACTAAATGTGGATTCGGCATTCATATACACCCGAATATCAGCCTGAATCACGAGATAAATGTATGACACTTATAGGAGCCAAAAATAATGCTTTATCACTATGCAAAGTAGGAAGCGCTATCATAACAAATCTGGATACCGTAGATGCTGATTTTTTTGCTAGGATGATATTTTTGCTAATTAGTAGGTTAGGCTGTGATCGCAAAAAATTTAAGCCCACAAAATAATCTGCATCTAAGGTATGTCCCACATGCCCAACATTCCGTGCAATTACTTGAAAACAGGGAGTTCATGAAGGTTCATTATAATTTAGTTCTTTGTGACAGTCGCTGCCTCTGTTGTTTTCAGATGTACTAATATTCAATTAATAGCTGGTGATGGAAAATCTGTAGCTGCATTTATGTTAAATTTCAATTAATATTGTGACCTAGAAAATCGGTATAATATATTTAATCTAAGACTTAAAGTGTTGTTCTGCTCTCATGTCATGTGTTCTGTATACATAGGTTATACCTTACCCCCGAGTTCTATAGCATTAATAATCACAAAGCCCGAGTGCATGTTGGCACCCTCACCCAAGGACGGAGTGATTATTTATGCCATACAACGAGGAGGCGGGCTATAAGCAGCTTCGAAATAGTCTAGCCACTAGCCCATACATTTCCTCCCACCCAAGAGGAAAAATACAGGGCTAGTGGCTAGACTGGCTTCTAAATTGATGCTAAAGAGAGTTAGGGCATCCCTTGCTATATACCTACATTGAAAGAGGGCACTTTAAGTTGATTGACTATAATTTTCTGTTGTCAATTAACAGACCAAACCACAAGATCGGTATTATCCCAGCACTGCCATAGCATAGAGCAATACAGATGACACTGCTACTGTTTGAAGCATGACAAATCCTTCGATGCTACAGTGCATCAGCTTAGAAATAATAGAATATACACTAATCAATGTTTAAAATTGTTCTTTGAATTTGCACTATGCAGATGATGGTGCTTATGTCAACAGACTTCTGGATTATTCTCAAGAGAGGAACACAGTAGTTAAGACCTTCCTTGACACTTGGGCTAAAGGCACACCTCCCAGTGAAGATGATGTCAAAGTAGTATATTCTATTTACAATGGAGCAGTGGAGGCTAATTATCAGCGATACTGTAGAAATCTCAGATCATCTAACATTGGGAACTTCTACCACGGAACAGTTGTGAAGTGCTCAATGCAAAGCACAGGCAGGTTGTGCCACAGTGATGGTTGTGGTGTGTGCGGCATTGTTCAGCAAGGGTTTTCCCCTGAGAAACGTGGGATGCATGTCAATTGGTTTAAAAGATTTGGACATGCGTACTACTTGGCTCCAAATTCTTCAAAGTGTCACGAATACTCTGAGGGATATGGTCAATGCAGGGCTCTTCTCTGCTGCCAAGTTGCTCAGGGAAATCGATACATGGCAGAGTCCAATATGGCCCATCTCAAGGCTCCCCCAAGTGGATATGATAGTGTGTACGGTCAGCCAGGCATCCATCAAGCCCGGGGTGGGAATCTCAACTATGCGGAGGTGGCTGTGTACAACAACAATGCCATTCTACCAAAATACGTCATATTCTATGAAAAGGATGGTGTGAAGCTGAAACTATGAGTTTATATTAGACTTGATCAGACTTTGCATGCCTCAGCATTGTTTACTTGAAATGATATGTTTATGTAAAAATTACCCATTATGGTATAGTAATATGTCAGTGTGTGTAATATGCAAATTGTGTGCTAATAATAGGAATTAAGGCTCTATTATTATGAACTGTATACACGTGCCTTCCAGGAATCGACGTCATTGAAAGTCCCTGGGGAAACACCGAATGAGGCGGAGCTTTGTCCACCCACGCTTATGTACTGCGATGAAGTTTACGTCATTTGGGAACCCCCGTAGTCTTCAACTAACACAGTTTGCTTTCTCCGGAATCTGTCAAGATGGACAGTAGAGGCGTTTTGAGAGGAAGATGTAGTGTCAAAGATTGCACATGTGATGGTTTTCAAGCAAAGGAAAGATCGTCTAGCTGTGCGAATTGTGACCACAAGCCGGTTAAGCATCGTCTTGTTTCGAAAGAGACTCGAGATTCCCCTACCTCTAATACTGTATTTCCAAGCGGGAGATTGTTTACAACTGCTACGACTTCGGAGAGCGAGGCACCGAGTTCTTCAATTCCTTTTCGCACGAAGTCTTCAGCAAAGCCACGCCATTCTTCTGAGGTACTGATCATTGAAGACTATGAAAGCAGTGATGACTTGGAATCAACCGGAGACACATCCTATTTACAAGCTACCTACCAGCCACCATCGCTTACACTTGGTTATGGTGAGCTTAGTTAACACTGCATGTCTCAGCCGGCTTTGCCACAACTGTCATATGTACTATTGTGTGGTATATCAGGTCATAGATATCAGGTTAACCCATAGGCGTAGCAGACGGTCCGGCTGGTCCGGCGTTGGCCGGACCACTTTTTTTACCAGTTGGGACTTTAAGTTACTCAGTTTTAAAGCAATTTAGGCTTAGGGCCTCTGCTGTGGGGCACTAATAGTTTTGGCCCACGCCCCCTGCATGGTTGAGCGCGAAAAACACGTCAACGACGCCGTGCGCGTGCAGTGCCGGGAGAAAGTTTGGTTTATTGTCAGACTCCTTAGTGTCGTTGTTCCGTTGTTATATACTTGCTTGGAGCTGTTCAGTACGTATACGTTGCCTTCATGGATCAGGAGCCCCACCAGCCAAGGAATCTAGTCTTTCCAAAACGAAACTTCGGTCAATCTCGGATAGTGCAGCGTTCGTTTCAAGGATCCTGGTTTGATTCGTATCCGTGGCTACATTATGACGAGGCCCTCGACTTGGTTTTCTGCCATATTTGTGCTCGTGCTGAGAAAGAAGGTAAGCTGATGGCAAACTGTAAAGATTCTGCATTCCTTTCCAAAGGTTTTTCAAATTGGAAGGATGCCACCGAGGGATTTCGTAGACACGAGCGGTCAAAATGTCATGCTGATGCTGTGCAAGTAATTGTGGTGTTGCCGAGGACAACGCGTGATGTTGGAGAAACCTTATCAACCATTCATGCACGGGAAAAGGCCAACAACCGGAGAGCACTTCTCAAAATTATTGCCAATATTCGGTATTTCGGTCGTCAGGGGCTCCCTCTGCGTGGCCATGATGATGCTGAAAGCAACTTTCATCAGCTTCTAAAGCTGCAGAAACGTCGTGATCCAGGTTTGGCACAGTGGTTGGAAAGAAAAGGTGACAAGTATTGTTCCCCAGAGATACAGAATGAGTTCCTCAAGCTATTGTCATTGAGTGTCCTGAGGGATATTGCTGAGAACATCCAGGGAGCGGATTTTTTTACAGTGATGGCAGATGAGTGTGCCGACATTTCCAATCATGAACAGCTGACTGTCTGTTTCCGATGGGTCGATTCTCAGCTAGAAGTGCATGAAGAGTTCATTGGTTTGTATGCGATTCCAGATATTACTGCTGACACCATTGTTGCAGCTCTTCGTGACTGTGTTTTAAGACTGAACCTCAATTGGAGTCGATGTCGAGGTCAATGCTTTGATGGTGCATCTAATATGACTGGACACCGCAATGGAGTAGCAACACAAATCACCCGTGAAGAACCACGAGCATTGTTTACCCACTGCTATGGGCATTCATTAAACCTAGCAATGTGTGATACCATCAAGGGCACCAAACTCCTGAGAGATGCAATGGATGTAACATATGAGATCAGTAAACTCATCAAGTATTCTCCAAAGAGGAATGCAGCATTTGATGAATTGAAAGAACGCATTGCCCCAGACACACCTGGGTTTCGTGTCCTCTGCCCCACAAGGTGGACTGTTCGTGCCAAAAGCCTGAAGAGTGTTGAAGATAATTATGCTGTCCTACAGGAGTTGTGGTCTTCAGTGCTTGATGGCAGTGTTGACCCCGATGTGCGTGCCAGGGTATGTGGTGTTAAGGCTCAAATGGAATCATTCAACTATTACTTTGGGATTCGTCTTGGACAACTTGTGTTGAATCATGCTGACAACTTATCAGCCACCTTACAGAGATCATCTATTTCAGCATCTGAAGGACAACATGTAGCACAACTTTCAGTAGAGGCTATAGAGAAGCTGAGAAATGAGGACTCATTTCAGCTTTTTTGGGATTCCACCATCAAGCTGCATGCATCGTTTGACATAGCTGACCCCCAGCTACCCCGGAAGCGCAAACAGCCACAGCGATATGAAGAAGGATCGGCACCAGGATTCCAGCATGATGCAGTTGAGCTATACTACAGGCAAATCTACTATGAAGCCATTGACAATGCCTTGTCCACCATCCGATCAAGGTTTGATCAACCTGGATTTCAAATGTATCGTCAGTTAGAGTGTTTGTTGCTGAAAAGTTTTTGTAATGAGAATGTGGAGAAGGAGCTGACAGCTGTGACTTCTTTCTATGGTAGTGACCTGAATGCTACACAGTTAAAGGTGCAATTGTCACTTTTGCAAGGGAAACTGCCATCCAGCTGTAATTTGAAAGATGCTGTATCCTATTTACGTACTTTTTCTTCAGCTGAGCAACAGGTGTTGTCTCAGGTCATCAAGGTTGTTCGACTTATACTAGTAAATCCAGCAACAAATGCGATTAGTGAGCGTTCCTTTTCTGCTATGAGGAGGATAAAAACATACCTTCGCTCAACAATGGGCCAGAGCCGTCTGAATGCTGTCATGATCCTACATGTTCACAAAGAGAAGACTGACGAAATTCAAATTGTGGATATCGCGAATGAATTTGCTGAGAGTCGTAGCAGCAACCACTGTAGAACAGTGTTTGGAGTGTTTTCTTCGTCTGATTTAGAATAACGGTTATAATACATGATTGTTTAACTGTTAACAGTTTATAATGTTTTTTTGTTTAGTTGTTGCAGTCTACCTACTTATACATTGTCAAACTTTTGTAGTTATTTTGTTGTGTTGTTCTGTTTAGCTGTTCAGCTTTACTCAGTGCACTTTGTTGCACATTTTAAATTCATGTAGCAATGATGTACGAAAGAACATTAAATATTTTACTGAGAAAAAAAAAATTGGCCTGACCACTGAAAGGCATGCTGCTACGCCCCTGTAACCTCACTTAATTCAAAGTTTAACTTAGTAATCTGGTATTCATACTAACCTGTATGTCACTGCCAGGCTGGTTTAGGCAGAAAATGATTGTGAATTGTAAACATAAAGGCATATTATACATATATGGTATGGCATTGTACCTTTCAATTTTGTCAATGAATCCAACAGTGTCCATAATAATATTGAGTCTTAGAGATTTTAATCCATATTATACTTAAAGTTGAGTGCTTTTCTTTAAATTTGTAATGCATTCAATTTGGAAATGTGTGTTTATTTAGTATTCTCTGTCTATCCAAAGGTCCAGGCTTTGGTCATCCAAGTTCCACTGTGTGTTCCCTGGAAGGCTGCCAAAATCCCCGCTATACAGATGAGAATGGTTTCACTCACGAATGCTGTTCATTCTCCCATGCAATGGAGTACCAGAGGAGGAAGGCAATAAGTCAAGGTATGAGACAGTTCAGTTTAAACAAACTGTCACATTACATTCTGGCCATGTCAATGTTGAAATTCCAGCTGCTCTACTGGTAAATATGTAACTTTAGACTAAGAGTGGAGGAGGATTTGAAAGTTTAACACAGAGTATACACAGGTGCATCAGCTCTGTATATACACACTGTCAGTTGTATGTGAGTTAAGGTTACATTTTTGTGGTAGAGATTATATACTATAATAGCTATGAAAAATTTACTGACCCCTACCCGTAAACAAAATGCTGAAGGGTGGAATGCTTTCTAGGCATTTTTTACATGAGTCTAATAGTGATCATCTGTTTACCTAGCTTTTCTATACACTGGGTGTCTATCTCATTATTCCTCTTCAATTAAAGTAGAGATCTGTGAAATCAGCATCCAAAAACCAAATGTCATGCAAGCACCTTTTACTCAGAACAAGAAAAAATCAACATATAATATCCAAGAAAAAAGCAACATAATATCCAAATTGGAAGGGTTAATAGTTTCATGTCAGTAACTCACAGTAGGTGTTAAAAATGAGCTCTAGCGTATTACCTGCATCTAGCACTAAGCACAAGTCTAAAATCTCAAGAACCAACAGTTATTATGTTGGTGTTCTTCTCAAGGCAATCTACAAGTCAAATGTCTACTTACAAGTATTTTCTTTGCCTACTGTCGAAAGGATACCCAGTCTAAATAATGATACCTGATACCTGAAAAGACAAAAAGCCAATGGCAAAACCGAAGGAGGAGAATTCCACTACATTCTTTCACGAAAATGCTCACAGCTACATATCGAGGATGTTCGTATGCAGTTACCATTTTTATGATGCATCATATAATATTGTGCAACCGTAATTTAGTTGAATTCTTACGAAGTGTGCTACGGGCGTAATTTTTAGCAACAACGGACGTTTTACGCCTGAAATTACAGGCGTAATTGGGCAGTCAAATGTCAACTTTATTATTTCTTGTACCATATGTGCACATGTTGGGAAAGGAGTATTTAATCAAAAGTATTCAACGTACAGTGAAAATTTCCTTTTGTAACTGGTGATTATCATTCCTAAATATGGCTTCGCTAAGCACTCATTTACATGACCGTCTCTTTAAAAGAAAATCAGCCCTTGGGGAAGACCATTTACTCGACCATGGTCACAAGGTTATCACATGACAAATATGACATCTGATTCAACATAATGGGAAACTAAGAAAGGATTTAGCCGAGTGTAGTACATTGTATTTTGTTATTCTTTTGTAGCTGTTTCCAGTTTCTAGCAATTAGTGAACCTTTTTTAATTAGCCTATCCTGCTGAAGCTGCACTAATCCACTTGGAATATTTGTGTAGCCATGTAGGAACACATGCACGAGCATGCACACTCCCTGTTTTAGGTGTTAGTATTGTATCAAATGCCTTAAATAACAAAACGCCCCTCAACTTCCACAAAGTGAACATGTCATACCTGCATAGTACTAGCTTATCTCAGAATCTGCATGTGTTCATCCTGCATGCATGTTGCTATAATCATTGATCTCATGTGCTAGTTGCTATTTGGCACATTGTCAAGTGTTGCATCAATCTAGGCCATGTTTGAGGGGCCTGTTATCATATAGTCTTCAGATCATAGACTTTGCACATATTACATTCTGACAGATGCCATAATGCACAATTACTTTTCTCCTCTTTGCAGCCCCCATGATCAAGGGAATTACCCACTGTCTATTACCCTTCTGTAATGCCCTTGTTTGGCCATTTGAAAATTACTGCGGAAGAACACATGCCCATATTGGGATCTCCATGGGCCTACAACGTGAGTGTGAAATATATAATATTGCATAGTCAGCTTGAACATGTATTGTGTACATACTTGAACAATTACATATGGTGTTGTATTTCAAGGATACATTCCATATTCGTATGCTTTCTTCATGCAGCACCATTGCCTGCAGTAGACAGCATGAATCAAAACAGTGGAGTTCCTACCTTGATGGTGGCTAAAGATGAAAGCATGTGCTCACTACCCCAATGTCGACGTCCACGGTACAAAGACACCGATGGAACAGTACATCCATTTTGTGGGCGCACTCATGCCGATTTAGCCAAAGTAATGAACATTCAAGGTAAATGAAGACCTACATGTTATTAGACTGCAGACACTTACACTGTACTTCTGCACACATTATGTACTTGTGCATTTATTGTGCATATATGACATCAGTAGTACGTTGAAAGTGCATAGTACATTTGAAATCATTGCTGACCACTGGATAAATACACACTGAGAGATGCTAATTTTCGCGGAGTGTATATTTTGTGAATCCCGAAGTTAATTGTTGTAAATCATGATTTTATTTTCATGAATGGACCAGTCCCTAGTATATTATGTTAGATTAATGGACTAAGTATCTAACTAAATATTCTTGATTGAATTTACGTGAATGCCAACCAATTTATGAAATTCGCAAAAATAATGTTCCTTGAAAATTGGTACCTATATGTATAACTACTAGGTTTGAACAAAGTTCAGAACCTAACTAAAAGGAACATTAGTATTGCATTACTATTAGTAATATGGAAATTGAATTGCACTGGCATTTCTACTTCAACTTGCTGCTGCTTATGAAGCTGCTGTGATAATGTGTGCTAATGTTTTGATTTGTAATGTATACTCTGGATGCAAAGTTTGCTTGTCTATAACACTTTGCACTTGTTGATTTCTCACCTGACTGCAACACACAGTGTGTTGACTACCAGTTGATCCTTGTCATAGTTTGCGACAAAGACTGTACGCCATGCAGTGTAGCATTGGTTTGTGATGTTTGTATTGCAGCTTCATGCAGTCATGATTGACATAAAAAACAATGTCTAGATCTTCAGAATCTGATGTGTTTGCAGATTCTGAATTAATGATTGTTCTTCATATGTATATTTTGATGTTTCAACTGATTTGTAATGGTTTGTTTCAATTTAGCCCGGTTACACAATGTCATCCAAATTGACACAAGCAATATGCCATGTATCACTGCAATCTGCACAAGACATCAAGTCACAATGACCCCTAGCTATAGATTGAGTATCTATGTCAGTATCTATACCACCACACTACTACACAATCAATAATTTAAAAATTGAATTTGCCAACAATTTTGGTATAATCATTTGGCTTTATAGAACCTTTTATCCTTTCTTCGCGCAGTCCTTTGTTCACGATGGCAAACTTCAAGCCAGTCTGTCAGCGCCAATTGGACTAAACACCACTAACTGACAAATGTTGCATTGTGCGTTGCTGTATTCACTGTGGACAGATTCTGCCACAAAGTTGAGCTTCGCTCACAAAACAACAGCACGGAGTGAAAGATGGGGAGCCATGCATGACCTTCTGTTACGATCGAACACTTGCTAACAGCTGTTAAAATGGTACAATATTCCCTCCACGATCGAATTTGTAATCTGGGACAAAATGTCGGTGATTTACGTGCCGAAATGCGTGGGCGCCCAGATCAGACTCCGCTACTGGCGGAATTAGTTAACCTCGCTAAACCGCTCGGTAATAATTATTATTATGTAGCCCTTTACATAATATGTGTATACCGGGATTTTTTTCGCAGTTTCATTACCGGAGGGAGAGAAGTGCATTATACCCGAATGTCACCGTAGGCGATATAAAGATGGGATGATTACCCATCCCTACTGTTCAAGGAGCCATGCAGAGGAAGGAAAGAGGAGACAGATATTCCGTAAGTGTACCTGTGTGCACACATATAATTTGCATTCTTATAATAGTATAGACATGACATTCCACATATTATATAGTTTGTATCATGCATGTATGTGTTTTGTGCACACACGAATATATTATGTGGGTGTTTGTGATTGTATGTGTGCATGTATGTGTGTGTGTGTATGCATGTGTGTGTGCATGTGTGTGTGTTTTTGTGTGTGTGTGTGTGTGTGTGTGTGCGTGTGTGCGTGTGTGGTGTGTGTATATATGTATGCGTGTGCGTGTCTGTGTATACATGTATATATATATGTGTGTGTGTGTGTGTGTGTGTGTGTGCTAGCCTGCTTACAAATGTACATCTTTGGATTTGCCACTATTCCAACATTTTGTGTGGGATTTTTGTGTACTTACAATACATTTCAACTCCATATGTCCATTTCCAGCAACTGCCGAGCGAGAAGAGGATCAGTGTAACTTTGAGGGGTGCACTCGTCCCAAGTATGTAGAAGGGAGCATCAAGTATGACTACTGCTCAAAGGAGCATGCTGTGAATGATGGTGAGTGATCCCCTACTTAGGGTGTGGCAGACATTTATAAGAAATGTGTGAAACTTTGACACAGAAAGTCTATAATGGCCAATTGATTAAAATTGAGTGGATGGGTTTACTCTGTACTAGGTTTATTATACTATAATAGCATCCGATAGCATACAATTATACAGTGATTTTTTATAATGTACAAAACACGGATGCTCAACTTGGTGTGAGTTATACTTGGAAACTTGTGTTTTCAGGCAAGTACCTCTCTGCAATGTTACTTGAAGAGCTTTATTCCAAAGAAATATGTTATAAATTGAACCCAAAATAAGCCAATCTTTGCCACACCGATGATTGAACTTAGCATTGTAGCTGACAAAGTCTTCTTTGGGAATTGTCACTGCCATTTCCCTTTGGAAACTTAATTTTTAGCATATAAATTGCTTCGTTGAATTCCTGGAAGTCAAAAACACTTGCCCAAAGTCCACAAACGCATGCTATAGTAGTCAAGACATAAGCACTCAGGCTGTACCAGGTTGGTTATGAGCACAACCAGCTAGCAAGGTGCATTTCATGGTTTTGAAGTAATGCCATAAAAAAGTATCATTTTAACAAATTTGGCATGGGTTGGTCATGTGCAGACTACGTGAGCTCAGCCTAGATAAATCGGCCATGTTCTCTTTTTGTCTTCTCTAAAACTGCAAAACCTGTATATCGCAGGAATAAACAAGAATGTCAAAAGCCCAAGCAATTAAGAGTTAGCTACCATTCGTAGGGACCCTCAAAGTAGAATTTGCAACATCGTGAACAAAGTTGTGTGACTTTGCTCTGTTCATGCTGGCCTGTGGCCTGTGACAAAGGATAATCACATGACAAAGGCTCCAAGACAAGTTTTCTAGATAACCAAAATTTCTTTCAAATTTAAAGGGCAGAGAGCTTACTGAAGATGCTGAAACCTGCCAAGACAGTTGACAATGAGATTGCATGTGGGGCAAGTCCAGATTTGTTATCATAGCTTTTCCCAGTTTTTATAGTGATAAGACGTTAAATTTTAGCACCTACTCAGGTAAGTTATGTCTGATCTTGGACATAAACAAAAATGGCTGCCGTTATCAAAGGAGTGAAATCAATCAGTCTGTTTTGCATGTGCATGAGTAGTGATACCCAGAAAACGCTTTGTATTATATCTTAAGCCTATCTACTTTGTATCTAAGTCTTTTAGATTATTGTGGAGGGTCACAAAACTTCATATAATAATAATTTGCTGATGTCACATTTGCTCTGTACATGCTGGCCTGTGACCTAACTGGATATCCTTCAGATTGAATTTTACTTTCCGGCTGAACGCAACATGAGGGAACAAGCTGGTGACGGTATATTTAACATTGAGCCATTTGTAGTACAACTTTTCCATGTCGTTGTTTGCGCTGTTTTTTGGGGCTTGGCATCTACAAGAAGTTAAAACAAGGCCTTGAATTCGAGACGTTCAGAAGCGGCAGCCATTTTGTTTTATGGCAAAACTGGACATAACTTACCTGCGTACAACATACTACACCTTTGTTTGTTGATCTACTGCATACAAAGGAAAAAATAGGG
>CAUJGJ010000332.1:3070000-3090000 GCA_963170055.1 Halisarca cf. caerulea | reverse complement strand
ATAATACAATCTGATTCACATGACAGTTATAGTATGAATATGGGGGAAACCTGTCTTAAAGACCACTGTACATATAGAAACAGACCATCTGCCTGTAGAAACCACTAACGATTGGTCCATGACCCATGCACTCAGGCACTACTACTGCATATCTGCCTATGTACATGCAAGAACAATGCACCTTAATTTGTGTAGAGACTAATTATTATACACGTACGATCACTGATCTTTGGTCCATGAGTGGTCTTTATAGACAGGTTTCAATGTATATTTACCTTTACTTATTGCCTTCCTCCTCTGGTATTCCATTGCATGTGAGAATGAACAGCACTCGTGAGTGAAACCATTGTCGTCTGTATAGCGGAGATTTTGACACCCTTCCAGAGAACAAACCAAGCTGGTGCCACTGCTTTGCGTCCCGATGCCAAAAAGCCGAAAGATGACTACATTAAATAGAGCTCCACAGACTTGTCTAAGCCATTGCCATGGTGTTGCGATAAACCACATTGGATTAGAGATATTGGCTATTTCGCTCTCCCTTGGAGTAGCGTCAAGAGTGCCACTGAGTGAAACTTGAGACTCTTTCGGTATAAAAAGGTGTTTACCTGGACAATGGCCACAATTTTCGCAGCTAGATGAGCCCTCCCTTGCTCCAAAACCACCACAGGTGCAATCTTTGGCACTGCATTTCCCTCTCAAAACGCCTCTACCGTCCATTTTGTCAATTCCGAAGAAAGAAAATTAACGTGAAAGGAAGGCCACGGGGGTTCCCACTGGGATTCTCCGATGACGTATATCATAATCGATCAATCAATTATTGTTATATTAATCAGTGTGCACACATGTACAGCAGACACTAGGGTATTGAGATACCCAATGAGGCACAGAGTCGAAATAGAACAGAATGAGAAACTATTGACTGTGAGTCGATCAGATTAACTGATTCAGAAATGGGTCAGTATTAGTCTGGCGTAGCCGACCCTTTATCCGCGCCATTTTTATTTTTTGGGGGCGGAGCCCCAAAAAAATAAAAATGGCGCGGATAAAGGGTCGTCTACGCCAGACTAGGTCAGTATACTACATTACACATAAGAGTTTAGCAAACTTGTGATCTCTGCAAGCTTGGTCCATAATCACAACAACCTTTATATCAGTACTCAAATCATTGAATTCATTGTTCAGTTCACAAGCACACATATGCAATAATGGATTGCCCCGGGCAGCTCAACATCCAGTGGTACACATCCTCAATCATGCCATCATCACACTCTGGGCAAACTCGATCTTCTCATGCTACACCCTGCCACCTGCCTGTCTCCACTTGGAAGTGAGCAGTGCCACCTCTCAGTTTCATGAGCATAGAGTGGATGACCCTATCCTGCACTCTCCAGCATCTCTAGATTAAGCGAAGATCATTATAGGACCATATATTATTTTAAGTAATTTAATTATAATTAATACCAACCAATCAAATAGACTATTAGGTACATCATCTAGGCCAATATCTCAAGACAAAAGTGATGAACTTTTAATTTTATATTGGAACATTAATGGCTTGACTATAGATAAACTAGTCGAATTAGAAGACCAAATTACATCCGAAAATATCATCCTATTCTCTGAAACATGGTTAAAAAGGAATACTCAGTACAATTTTGATCTTCAAGGATATACCCTTTTTAACTTACCCGACCTTTTAGTCATTATAAAACAAAAAGAGGATCAGGTGGAATTTTAATATATGTAAAACAGAACATTTTGAACAAAGTGTCAGTGGTTCAACAGTCAAAAGAGTGTGATCGAATATGGCTCAAAATTTCAATAACCCAAACATCTTCTAGATCAATGAATATTTTTCTATGTGCTACGTATATACCACCTGAAAGATCTTCTAGTACTACAGACACCCCATTCTCATGGCTTGAATTAAAATCTGAGATATCCCATTTTTCCAAGCTTGGAGAAATTTTGTTAATAGGAGATTTAAACGCTAGAATTGGAAACTTAGATGACAGAAGTTCAACCCCCCAAAACCAAGCAGTATGTCCCCGCATTCAGAGAGATAGAACTATAAACCAATTCGGGCACGAACTCATCAACTTGTGTCATATTTGCAAACTACTTATATTGAATGGTCGCTTTGCAGATAAGTCTTGTCCAAACACATGCTATTCAGCAAATGGATCGAGCCTTGTTGATTACGGAATCATTTCTTATCACCTATACTCTATTGTATCATGCTTCAAAGTGAAACCTTTAACAGTTTACTCAGATCACTGCCCAATTCAACTATCTTTGAAAGTTGATATCCCTGCTAAATGCCAAACAAATTCCGTGTTAAGTAATGCCAAGAATTTTGATATTTACTCTGAACTTATCCATGACTACAGTCAACGTACCGATCAACATCCATCTAATAATTCCACCAATAGCTACATAGTCTGGAATGAAGGATCCATTGATCACTTTATTTCTATACTTAGAGAAACAAGTGTACCAAAATTGCCGAGCAACCCAACAAAATGCACCATCGATTCATCTATCGAAGAATTTACTAACTCCATCATGAAATGCGCATTCGATGCTGGTTATGCAAGTCTAAGAGAATGTCGTAGAGACACCGCTAAGAAAGCCAAATATCAAACTAATCGAACTATCCTCCCCTACCGCTGGTTTGATGAAGAATGTCAATCACTAAAGAGAGAACTACAAAATAAGCTGAAAGACTGGCACTTATACAGTAATGACTCTACAAAGCGTAACACTTTCTTCAAAACCAAACGAATGTGGAAAACGTTAATTAAAAGGAAAAAACGGGAAGCTAAATCAAGATGGAATCTACACCTAAGAGAGATTGCACATAGTAACCCTCGCAAATTTTGGAAAACCAGCAAAAAATGCCACGTGGAACCCAAAATTCCAAAAACAATATCTAAACAAGAGTGGAGAAACTACTTTTCAAATTTACATAAAGAGACAACAACAAGTACTTGTACACAAGATGATGAACCAAATGATATCACTAATTCCAATACAGATAGCATTCAGGTTGACCTTCAGGATGTTTCGACTATTATTTCAAGCCTTGCCTCTACTAAAGCCCCTGGGCGTGACAAGTTACCTTCAACTGTCTTTAAAGCCCTTCCAACCGCTTGGCTAGAATATTTGACATCACTTTTTAATCTTGTTATTCTTAAAGAATACTACCCATCCTCATGGAGTGAAGCGATAATTAAACCTATGTATAAATCAGGTAATCCAAATAATCCAGCTAACTACCGTGGAATTTCATTACTGAATGTAATGGGAAGAATTTTTAACCAACTGCTACATAGTAAACTTTCATTTTGGGCTGAGTCCAATGACATCCTCTCGCCATCTCAATTTGGATTTCGCACAAACCATCGAACGACAGATGCTGTCTTCATTTTGCTCTCAGCCATACATAAACAGACGACACAAATAAAAAGTTGTATTGCTGCTTTGTCGACTTCACAAAAGCATTTGACAGCATTCCACATGACAAGCTATGGAATCGACTGACTTCAATGGGCGTCAACACAAAAATTATTAACATATTGAAATCTATGTATAGTAAATGTTCAGCATCTGTCTCTACCCCGAATGGCTTGTCAGACCCTTTTCCAATTCTTTGTGGTGTTAGACAAGGATGTGCCTTGAGCCCTCTTTTATTCAGTCTATACGTTAACAATTTACCAAGTTTGCTCCCTTCTTTCACCTTGCACCATATGAATTTGTCATGTCTGATGTTTGCTGACGATCTGGTGTTAACAGCCGAAAACCCTCAATCTCTCCAACTACAACTTAATATGTTATGCAACTTTTGTGACTCAGCACAACTCAATGTAAACATGATTAAAACAAAGATAATGCAATTTGGCAGCAGCAATAGAGTTGACTATGACTGGCATATGAAAGATGAAAAAGTCGACGTTGTAGATTCATATAAATATCTAGGAACATGGCTTCATTGTAAGAACAATCTGCAGTTTAGTGTAAAAAAAGTGGCAGAATCTGGAGCAAATGCTATTAAGGGATTAATCAAGAGGATTATAGATAATGATATCACTGACATCCCGGTACTACTGCAACTTTTTCAATCTCTAATTTTGCCAATCTTAACTTACAATGCTGAGATCTGGGGTATGCAGAAACTAGATTGCCTTAATAAGCTCTGTCTAAAATTTTACAAGCAATATATTCTAAGACTCCCTTACAATGCATCTAATGCAGCTGTCTATGGTGAACTTGGCCTCACTGAATTAAAACCATTGATTGCTAAGAAAATTGCCAAATATTGGATCCGTCTCCATAGTACTGACTGCCCACCACTTCTTGCAGATGCACTGGCCATACAAACTCTGAGTGGGAATTATAAAGACAGCTGGATGCATGACTGGAAACAAATGTTGGCAACAAGCGGATTGTACATCAATACATCTACTGATCTCCCAGAAATAATATTCAGACGACTCAGTGACATAGCCACCCAGAATTGGCATTGCGATTTAAAGAATAACAAAAAATTAAGACAGTACCAACTATTTAAATCTACTTTAAAGATTGAGCCGTACCTCACTTGCATTAGAGATGTACATGATCGGATAAACTTATGTAAATTACGTGTCAGTTGTCACAACCTTCAAATCGAAAAAGGCCGACATTACCATCCTCCCATCCCAGTTGACCAGAGAATATGTAGTTTGTGCAAGAGCAACACCACGTCGACAGTAGAAGATGAGAAGCACTTCTTATTGCACTGTCCTATTTACCAATCTGCTCGTAAAAGCTTATTTGATTTCATTAAGACAATTCATCGGCACTTTTTGTATCTCTCATCTGATGACAAATTCCATTGGATTATGACCACAGAGAACCCACAGATACTTATCAAACTAGCTAAATATGTGTCTAAATGTCTGTCTCTTCGTCGTAGATTTGTACTGGCATATTAAAGATCTTACTCACATGTATCTCACCAAAGTGTTCTTTGTATCTATGGCCTCACATGACATACACTTTAATTTCCCATGCAACTATTCATTGTTGTTTATCGATTCATGTTAGCCATCTATGTATGATCTTATTACTTATCAGTTGAATGAGCCCACCTTGCACACACATGTTAATTTTTGCATGCAATGTTTTTTCCCCATAGTACATTATTTTTTTTTATTATTGTTCCCATTTCACACTACTACATTTGTGTTGGTCCAGGGGCCATCTTGGCCTATCCGACCACAATAATAATAATAATAATAATAATAATAATAATATAATATATCAGTTATTATTATGAGGATTTTGCAATTTCTCCACAGCAGCATTTCAGTCTTACACTGGCATGTTATAGGTTACCACATGCATATTACCAAACCAATTAATCCACTCAATTTAATTGTGGTTAACATAATACAGCTACATCATGTTACCATAGCTCCTATATTCTCAAAACTTGTACTGAGTCTCATGCATTGACAACAGAAGTCTTGAAAACATTTTCAGTTCATGCATCAGTTCAAATTCCATTATAAATTGTGAATACTATACATAATAACATTCTACTATTAGGGCTGAGTTTGTTTGAGCATTTATTGTTCCTTTAGTTCCTTTCGCAACCTCATCAATAACTCCCCGAGATGATTCCGACCACTTCCATCTCCTCCGTCACCCCAGTAGCTGTCCCTTTCGGTGTGCTCTATCAAGGGTCGATCCCCAGTCTTCAGCAAAAGTTTCTTCAACTCTTGGTGCTGTGTGAATTTGGCATACAAAGCAACGTACATCACATCCTGTTTCACTTCCTCCCAATCACTCCTCCTCCATCTTGAGCCCTGAGGTGACCGCGATAGGGTGAAGGCTTCTCTAGCTGTACTGCACTCCTGAATGGCTCCATAGAGAGGAGTTCCAATGTACTTTTGAGCTTGGAAGTAGTTCTCAGTGGTGGACCAATACTTGCCGTCTATTTGCACATACACAAGATAGAAGTTAGTGAACTCATAATATGGATCCTCTTTGTGGTAAAAGCAAATTGGTTTTCTCATTTGTCTTGACTTTGCATCAGCTAACAAGTGAAAAGAGTATAATAGAAAAGGAAACCATTGTGATGACATTCATTCATACAGATAACATACATGCACATGCATTTTATGCATGTGCACATAGAATTAAAGCACTTGCATGCATACATACATATAGGATTAATTACATTGTCGAGAGCCAGACTTTCTATTTCTATGGCTGCTCTGCTTTTGCACTGAAAGTGGGCAAACATAATATGCTTGTGACATACACGAGAAATATGTAAAAGTACACTCATTAATCTGCTTCTTCTACAATGCTCACCAGACATACCAGATGAAGTGGTCTTTGTACCAAAACTTGTAGAAATGATGGCAGATTCAGAGGATGTGACTGGTTTTTCCTTTTTCTTCTGATTATCATCTTCATACTCAGTACTCGTATCATTTGGTTTTTTTGTGACCTCTGAATACTTATTCTCTTGATTCCCTTGCAAAGGACGGGCATCTGGATGGCTGTTATCTTCCCTCTGCTGCATTGCTGTAGGGATATCTGGAGGAAGGGCACCACAGGTCTCCTTGGGCGCCTGTACCACGGGCTGATCATGGCTGTCTTCTGCCATCCAATGTTCAACCGGTTTTGACTTATTGTGGTCATTGTGTAAGAGTTGTGTAAGATTCCTACTGACTGGGTCCTTTTGTGCTTGGATTTGGCTTCCCAAGCATTCATTTTCTGGATTATCCTCTGAAAGTGTTAAACTACCCGTAGGGGACTCTCTTTGCTGATCTGCAGGATTTTTTTTTAGATTTCCTTTTGTCATTGTGATCTGATGTACATTTGTACCCTGATTAGTAGGTTCCTGACTTGCAACTTCTGTGGTACCAGCTGTAAAATGTTCATGTGATTTGCAGACCACCTTATAACCTGTAATATACAGAGTAATACTTCCACTGTATAGGACCTCGTAATTTCACGTACAGTACTTACCTTTCTCCCTGTGAGCTTCACAGAAGCAGCTAGAATAGAAACCACCTTCGTCTGGCAGATGCCTGGTGCACCCTTCATGTTGACATGTGGGTGCCTGGGTAGCTTGCCCTGTAAATGTTTAATTAGATCCACTGTATATTGCTCCGTTTACATGACTTTGTGCACACATGTACAGTCTGCACCAGCAGTGACATGCACCTACCTTGAAAAGAAGAGTTGGACCCATCCACGTTTTCTCCAAGGCTGTGGGAATTGCCCTGATCTCTTCCGTGATCAGATTCTATTGATGGGTTTGACTTAACTAAACTGCCATCATTTGTTGACATCTCTCCCAACATTGTCTGAGAAGTAGCTATAGGTTTCTCAGAGCCATTTTGTTCATCGCTCCTGTCTTGCAATGTGGGCATGTGCAAAAAGTTTGTTTGTGTTTCAAAATGTCTGTCATCACCCTTCAATGGGGAGTGCCCTTTGACATCTCTTCGTTCTGAAGATTCTGTCTTTTGTTCTATTTCCCTGGCCATGGGTTGGCCATTATCGTCTAACTCACCTCCATCGTTGTGCAGAGTCAAACAAGGTGCAACTGGTACTTCTATCACATTCTCAGGTACATTTATAGGATTAACCGTTTTGTGTACAGGAGCATCAGGTTCTGACAGTATGTGCCTGGCACTAGCCGATGTATTGAATTCAGAATTAGTATAATTTCTTTGTTGTGTGTCTTCACCATCATTGACGCTACCTCTTGCTAGTATGTCTGTACCCCCGGGTGGTGACAAATGGTTGTCTTGTTCATCCGTAGAAATTCTTTTACATACAGAAGAATTGTGTAAGAGATCAGAAGGTTTTCTGTAATGTACATCTGTTGTCTCTGCAGATTGAAATATTACACTCAGATTGACAACAAAGGAATTAAGTCCAAAAAATTTCCTGCAAACATATAGCATTATTTCCTATACATAATATGTCATTGAGTGATTCCCCATGTTTTACTAGCATTATACAGCATGTAAATTACACACAGGCCATGTTTAGAGGGCCTCAAAGTGAGGCAGCCCCCCAATGGCATCTCCTCGAAAGAAACTGGTCCTCCTTGGAATTACGTGGCAATATGCTTTCATACACAGTCATGCAGATAAATGGTTCCTCCCATCTCTCCATTGTTCGATGAGACTACCCCCTATAGCTCCCCCTCAACTCCCCCAGCCCGCCCAACCATTTCTATAATATATATGCATCCCCGACATGGTACAGGCATACTATGCATTATATATTAGTCTTTGAAAAGTTTTAACCTTTGGAATTTGGACAATGGCTCTCCTTGTTGCTTTCATCCAAGGCTGGGATTGGCTGAAGTGAGACATTCTCTTGCAATATTGCCCCTGGTGATCTTCTCAACACAGATGGATTGGGGCACATATCACCACTACTACTGTAGGCTGGGCTGATTAAAGTCATATCAGACACATCAGGTGTTTCTAGATAGAAATAGTGATCTTATTTTATCAGCTCATGCAATCAAAAATAGATATTTAGAGATCTAGACATACACACACACACATGCACACGAGCGCACACGCACACAGACACATGCACGACGCACATGCACTCACACACACTCGCACGCACGCACGCACGCACACACACACACAAACAGTAACTGTTACTACGTACTAGCTCACCACGAACACTCGTTTCCTGATCACAGGGCGGACTGCTAGGCACTTCTTGGAAGTGAAACGACGAAAAGCCCGCTACTCCATCGTTCGTTCTCCTACGCCCGGCGAATGGTGACACGTCGTAAGTTGTAAGTTCAACCGACGTCTGATCTTTTGTGGTGCTTAGGATATTCGAATTCGAGTAGTTCTCACCGGATAACGCCTCCACTCTAGAAAATTCAGCTCTATCTTCAGCAACCTCTTTCTCCGTGCTCCTTGTAGTCTTCTTCTCTGAGTTCTTGCAGCAACACAGGATCAGTCGACAACATCGGGGTAGGGGCATGGTGCGGGACTGCCGGATACGCCGACTGGGGTATATGATAGCGGCGGTCCGGGAGATACTGAGGACCTAAATATAGCCAGCGGTACGCAGCGGAATTTTGGCTCTATATTCTGAGAATCATGCATGCACTTCCAGTGGCTGCTATATAAAATAATACACAGTGAATTGAACCGGCAGAAATTACGCAACCTAATTATAACCCTAACCCAATCTGTTATGCAATTTCACAAAATTATTACGCAACATTCTATCATTGCTCGTGTGTACATATTGATGAATGATGCGTGCACGTATACACGATCATTAGCTAGGATCAATCCCTATGTGGGGTGCAACGTACGTGCCCCATGACACCTACCACACCATTGCATGATTTAGAATTTATTTTGAATAAATTTAAATACAACAGAAAATCCAATAGCGTGTATATGAAAAAACTCTACAAAAGTACATTCACTCCTTGATACTGATATACAATAATGTACTGCGGTAAAATAGAATGTTCAGCATAAGTGGCTAGTTCAGCATAGTTCATTCCTCTGTGTTGACCAGGAGTGGCAGCCACACTATCATGACCTTTGGGAGGGGAGGTTATACTAGACATGTCATGCGATGCCTGGTAAACTTTTCCCTGTGCTACTTTGCACACCATCATTGCTCTACAACCACCATACCCTTTACTATATTCATGGCACTTGGAGGAATTTGGACTGAAGTAGAAGGCCTGGCCCAGACGTTGGAATGCTGGGACATGAGTGCCAATTTTGCTTCTCAGGAATCCCTTCTGGCTAATGCCACAAGCCCCACATGAAGCATTACCACAAAATCTTGTGGTACTTGCTAAATTACAGCAAAGGACTGTTCCATGATAAAATGTAGCTTCGTTAGGTTGTCCACTCAGGTTTTGTTTCACATACTGGGAATAATTCTTCTTCACTCGACTGACATCAATGTACACTATTCCCTTAATACAATCTTTCGGTGGGACTGCTCCTTTTCTCCACGTGTTAAAAAAATGAGTAGACACATTCGTATACTCCTGAGAACCAGGTGATACCAGCCAAAGACTTTGAACTTGTATTCCTGAGGGGTTCAAGCATTAAATGCAAACAGTTGAATGTCACTGAGTATGTACACACAAAATGCACTTGTCCATTCAGCACTTTAAATCACCTTGCTGTTGGGCTGCTGTTGCACATGTTTTTCCACAAAAGTCCTCTAGTTCAACTCCCCCGTCAACTGGGTAACGCTTTCTTGTACAGGTAGGCATCTTGCATTTTTCTCTTGGTGAGACAGGGGCCGCTGCTTGAGTTTGTTGTGTCACAGAACTAAGACTAGGATTACCTGTTGGATGCAAGGGTTCATATATGAATCACTGCTGCCGCAGCAGCAGTATACATGCATGCATGCGACACAATTATACATACATGAAGCAATTATGTCAAGACAAATACCTGAACTCTGTGATATTTGTGTGAACTGTAATCCATGAGACCGTCCGCAGAATTCATAGCCTTCATGAACTGGCCTTCTACATCCCTGGAGCTTACACAATTTGACTCCAGGACCTAAGCCAGAAGCTGTATTTAGACCTATAAACACAACACATTGCATGACATTGTATAAATTAAACATTTCATAATAATATAGATCACTTTGACTTGAGGGACTTCTGTCAATGAGTATCACATGCATATTATATAACATACTGTATCATCATGCTGGAAGATAGCTTAGAGACGTATAAGGAATTTCAAAGCCTTTGTTACAAATCACAAGGATTGACGATACTTCGCTGTGAATTTGTAAAGGGTTATTGGAACTTTCAACGTAATATACAGTACAGTTACGCGATTCTGAAGTTAACAAACCATGCACTTACCTATTCGCGCCTCACGTGTGCTGTAATATGTTGTAGCATGTGTTCTACCACAAAAGTCGTGAACTGCATAATGATCACTGTACTTCAATCTTCTGCAACCAGGATATATGCAAATGTTGTCGGAACTGTACAATGTCATGGAGCCCTCGCCTTCACAGTCATCGTCCATGTCCTCAATTTCGTCATCATCGTCGCTTTCGTCAGAAGAGTCACTTTCACTAAGAAGATGCAAAGCCGGTGTACTTCTACTAGTGGCGAAACTGTCGCGATTGCCAGAAAACTTTTGCGCGTGACGAATAGGAGGATGACCACAGTTGACACATTTATTCACGCCAGCGTTTTTCGTTGTATATTCGTGACACTGACATCCTTGGACCATACACTGTCCGCGATCAATGCCTCTGCTGTCCTTCATCTCTGTTGGCACGATGTCGTGTGCACGCGAGATGGAGACACCGCATTGCACGCGACCGATTAAGCACCGCCTCCTACTTCGGTGTTTCCCATGGGACTTTCAGTGACGTCATCGATGTTTTGGCTGATTCCTGGAAGACACGAGTTAGTGCATACTAAGAACTTTACTGTAATTGCACCACATCAAACGGTTCATCATGCAACGTATAGATACGTGCATTATTCAACAATGGATAAATAAGGAGTTTGCTACTATTTTTATCTATTCCTGGAACACATATGTTCAAGTATGTTACTATAATTGTACTGCCATGGATACAAGGAGCAAACACCCACCCATGGATTGGAATTTTTCTAAGTATATTTCAACAATGTATATATATATATATATATATATATATATATATATATATATATATATATATATATATATATATATTATATAACTACAATTATATTTGCCATGCCCAAAGGGATTAGGATTACCCATTTAATGCCAGACTGTATGAACTTACTCTTTCTCATTCATCATACCATCAGGACTGAGTTTCATCAATAGTGGCCTATAATATTATATGCATAATACATATTTTTGCTTTGCAGCAATGTAAAGTTGAAAAATATAATAGTGCACTAAAATCATGTAAAAGCAAAGGTACATACATCATCTGATGCAGCTGTCAAATACCACTGTACACAGTCATGCACTGATTCTAACAGAATGTATGTGCATACACTAATATCTATAACCACCCAGTCTGGTGTTTCGTTGATATTGTGCATGTGCAGGCTTGAAAATCTCTTCAACTTGAGAACTATCATTATGTCTGTGTGGTGTAGTAGCCCTGGTTTGATCTCGAGGCTTTGCTGTGATTCCTATGGAAGACCCTGACACAGATCCATCAGACCGCTTCGGCTGAGATGGTTTTGGTGACATGTGTGCATTGCTAGCAGTCTGAGAATAGTTGGATCGCTTCTTAGTAACATCAGCATATGACAGTTTGGCCATTGTGTTGCCATTCACGGATTGTGAACAGTATCTAGAATCACTCCCTATTTCTTGTTTATGATGGTAGTTTAGACTACGTCTCTCCGAGGAGCGGCTTCTTGGTAATCGGTGAGGTGGAACCGGATATGAACCAATGTCCCTTTCACATGCACGAGGTGTACGATCAACAGAACTGCTTCTTTCTTTTCTGGCACTTCTTGGCCTCTTTCGTTTGCTACCATCAGGGTCCAGTTCACCTCTCACTCGTTCCAGTATCCCACCAAGCTTGTTCATTCCGGATCCATCTCCCCCGTCACCCCAGTAAGAATCATTACTTGTGTGCTCAATAATATCCCTATGTCCAGTTTCAAATAATTTATTCATAAGATCTTCATGCTGGCTAAATTTGCTGTGAACTGCCAACAACATGACTTGGTCTTTTACATCTGCCGAGTGCCAGTCTCTCCTAATCCATGGGATGTAATCTGGTCTGCGTGCAGTCTCAAACGCTTCCCTAGCTGTTTTGCATTTCCTGATTTTCTCTTCAATGGGTGTTCCGCAGAATTTCTGAGCTTGAAAAAAGTGTTCTGTCGTAGGCCAGTCTTTACCGAATATCCTAACTTGTCTTGGATAAAAGTTTGTGAACTCAAAGTAAGGGTCGAAGGAGTGATAAAACCGAACAGGTTTCTGCTGTCTGATAGAATCACCTCTACTCTCTACGGACGGTCTATAATCACAATTGTGCAGAGTGGCTTTCAGTGGTGTAGACTTTGCCTGTCCTTGAGCATAGCGAAAACCAAGGCCTGAAATCACAAAGCAAAGACGCTTGAATTGAAGCTTGTGATATCAGGACTAAAGAAGAAGTACACTGAGAAGCAATACACGTACTTACATTCCTACCTTTATTGGTGGATAAAAGCGCCTGTTTCTCTCCTGGACGGTGCGAAGAAGTCCTATTCATTTCTTTGACTGCTTCATCGAACCATAGATACTCCGAACGCGTGTATTTTTGTGTGACATACACGGAGACAAACTTATGGGGGACACGTGACCCTGTGACGTCATTATTTGACACTGCAGCTAGATCATTACAACACTTAGTCTACCAATCATGCATTATTGCATGTTGCTATAGCTAATAGCACAATCATGTAAACAAGTTACATGGCATTGCATGCAATAGTCTACATCACAACTTCAGCTCAATGCCATCTTTCTCATACACAATGATAAACTTTGGGAGAATAGCATTGCTGCGGTACACAGCCAACTCAGCGTAGTTAAGACTACTGTTTCCTGCCCTGTGGATTCCTGGCTTTCCGTACACAGAATCAAAACCAGGTGGAGGTTGAATTAGGTCCTTCATGTTGGTTGTAGCTAAGTGACACCTTCCCTGGGCCACTTCACACAGCAAGAGAGCTCTGTATCCCTTCCTGTGACCTTCAGTGTATTCATGACACTTGCTGGAGTTAGGAGCAAGGTAGAATGCCAACCCAAATCTCTGAAAGCGACTTACATGCTGCCCAAGTTTACTGGTCAAGAAACCACAATGACTGATTCCGCACACCCCACAACTGGGATCACTGCAGAGCTGACCATTCTCCAGAATTGGGCATTTGAGCACCGTCCCATGGTAGAACCTGTCAACATTGGGATCTCTGAGTGACTTGCAGTATTGGTCAAAGTCCCTCTTCAATGGGTCATTGTGCACTTGATACACAGCCTTGACTGCATGCTGGCCTGGTTTGACCCCCTTTGTCCAGCTACTGAGAAAGTGCTGAATAGTATTATTCTGTTCAGCACCTACCACTTTGGTGACTGCCATAAAATACAACAATAATATGGTTTTATTAATTGTATACTCAATACATATTACACACATAGAAAATGATACACATAGAAATAAAGAATACACATAGTCCCACAAATATAATACGGTGATATTTTATTCTACCTGTTCCAGAGGGCATTCTTACAGGAGCTTGCAAGTGACCTGGAAGTCAAAAATAGAAAATTAACATGATGTAAAGTATTCTTCATAGGTGTAGGAACCAGGGGGGCACAGGGGGCACGTGCCCCCCTTTAAAATGATATCAATGAAAGTGCCCCTCCTTAAGTTATCAAGATATTGTATCTGCTAGAATGAGTACTGATAGGTAATTCATCAAGTTTCTTTCTGTGTAACATTTTACCAAAGAATACCAGTCCTTATTCGTTCTGTAAACCTGGGGAAATGCAATTGTCACAAGGCACGTCTGCAAACATTAGTTTTACGACTGCGTATCGTTGCCTTCAATGTAAGTCCCCCCCCCCCCCCCCCCCTTCCTGAATTACATTCCTACACCCATGTTCTTATTTGTGAAAGTCAATCCTCATGCAGGCTTGAATTGTCATACCTTTCATTTGGGCATATTTGGTAGCACAACTCCGGCTGCAACACTCATGCATATGTCCTTGTCCGTCAACATAGCGAGGGAAAGAACATCCTGGACAGCTGCACTGTTGTAAGAGGTCAAGAATTAATTCTTAACATATAGTCTAATATAATACCCTGACAAAATTTCATCCAAACAAAGAACCAACCTTGGGTTTACTGGAAATTCCTTGCATGAAGTTTTCATACAATGTAATATTAATAGAACAGATACAAACATAATAAAAATTTAATTCACATATTTAATTATATTTAAATCTTTGATAACTTAAAGTTAAATGTTAAATTAAAGGTAATATACATTGTCAAGTCTCATTCTTACCACTCTGGTATGCACGGGCATGCGTTCTGCCACAAAAGTCATGAACATGTCCATTTGGCTCCTTAAAACATGGCCGGGTACATCCGGACAGCTTGCAGGTTGGCAGTGATGTCTTTATTATCTCTACAGGATTAAACTAATATATGAACACACACAATGTCATGCACACTGTTAATCTATATCATGCATTTCAAAAGCCTTAATTAGGGTAATACATATAGGCCCTCACCTGTATGCTATATACAAGAGCACTAACTCCTACAGGATTATGGATAGCCACTCTGTTTGAAATATTGTGCATACATAGAATGGTTGGTGTCAATATGTCAGGACATCTGCACCCGTATTGCAGAGCAAGCAACAATTGGGTGAGTAAAAGGCCTCCTTGAACATTTGAATTTCCTTAACATGGCAGTCAGAACTTGGACACTTTTTCAAGCAACTTACTATGGACATCAATGCTGTGATCACAGTAGCTACACGGTTTGTCCCTTTCACCCTCGTCTTGATCGTATCCATCACACCTCTCTCCTCCTGTGCAAGACTGGCAGGGTCCAACGATGCAGTGCTGGTCATAATTGTGATTGCAGTAGTCGCAGGCTCCCCCGCCTCCTTCCGTCATGTAATCGTCGCAATTGCAACCCATCACTTGGCACACTCCACGCCACTTTCCTTGAAAGTCTTTCATTGCTGCTTAAGTTTCAGTGCGGATCTGGAGTAGCTAGAATAGCCAAGTATATTCTGAATCGGCGGTATATATTACACAAATAGACTCTCACACCGTCTGAGTAAAATTAAAAGCAGTATGATGTAGTTCGGTTAGCCGCGCTCCCTACATATATGCCGTACGAAAGGCATGCATGCCAGATAGCAATATTTCAAGTCTTAGTACGCGTGAGGTATTTACCTTGCGGTAGTTCGCGGAACAGCCCACCCACGTGAGACGGCACGTGCAGGTCAAGTGCACGTGACAGAGCATCAGAAATTTCTTAGAAATTGAACCACATATCATTTGCCCACACTCAGTCTGAAGTCACAACATCTACGATCACTATCCTGTTTTGGAACAATACACCTTTACACAGGAGTTTTATGGATGAGTATCTCCACTGTGCCAATTGTACTGAGCCTAACTTGTCTTTCTCCAAAATTTCACCTGTAAAGTTCAGATGGAGCTGGCAGTACAATTTCTGTAATACAAAATGTAAAGAAGAATTGATGAATAAAGTTCTAGCCTATTACGGTGGTAAGTACGCTACCTTGTGGAATTATATTTCAGAGACTATCACGCTTGTCAAGTATAGACGGCGTTAGCCTACTAGGTCCTCTTCTTCGCCCATTGCAGGGAACCCCATCTGTAGTTATCCTGGTTGTTCTAAGGCATGCTACAAAGAGCGTGATGGACGAATCTTGGAGTTCTGTGGCAGAACTCATGGGCAGAAGCTAAGGGATCGTCATCTTTCACTTTTGTGCAAAATGTTTACCAATCGCCATTTGTATTTTGATCTGCACCAAAAGTTGCTGGAGGAACGTAATCAGTCACACTACCTTCGTTCTCGCACAGGTGAGCAGAAAAGTATTAGTAAACTAAATACCTTCCTGAAAAGATTATGATCTACCCATGGACCCCAAAAACACAATTTACAAAGCTTACGTTATGAACCCTAAGGCTTATAATATTCATAATCTTAGGTTTTTATTGTAAGCACTAAATTAATAAAAATATAATTACAGTAACTAGTAATTATAATTATTATTTGCTAGTAGAGCTAACTTTTGAAAGCTAGCTCCAACAAATAGTATACTTGATGTTTGGTCCCATATTAGTAAGATTTCAGCGAAAATACAGTCGGTTCTAATGTAGTCTCGCGTAGCCAGCCCCATGCTCGCTTTCCTTTTTCGGGGACTGACATGATAGTCTGTTAGTGTACTAGTGACCTGGGTATACACTTTCAAATAGTGCTAGCTGCCATAGCCATATGGCACTACTGTAGAGCGGGAAATTTCCGCGAATCGAAGTAAAATGTAATTTTCGCGAGTTTTATTTTCGCAATGTGAAGATTTTTATTTGCCTTTTTTTACATTTACAAGTTGTTTGCGTCCATTTATAGATAGTCTAACAAGCTAGACTGTCTCTGCTGCCGCCCAAAGCGGCTGCGGAGGCGGTCTAGCTTGTTAGACTAATTTATAGACCATTTCAAGTTTGGAGCGTGCTTTTCGCTGAGTTTAACGCTCCTTTCCTTAGAGAATCTTGTTACAGCATGCTGTTTTCCTGACTTTAGTGCGTATCTGTCGAAATTCTCGCAGTTAAAGTTTCGCGAATCCGTACAATTCGCGAATATAGCGAAAATATTACCTCGCGAAAATTTCCCGCTCTACGGTATGTTACACAATTAGCAAATGTGATGACCATTTGTTCTTTGCCACTTTTTAGAACCTGCATATGGTCCAATATACTTCTACAACCGTGATGAGCCTTACTATGAGTTTACAAACTTTGCAACAAGGTACCCTATTGTGATTGATGGAGTCAAGTGGGCCACTACGGAGCACTTCTTCCAAGCTCAAAAGTTCATATCCACCCCATTGTATGCAAAAATTCAACAATCGGATTTTCCAAGAGAAGCATTTGAAGTATCGCGAAGTGCATTGGGTTCCAGGTGGATTCGTAAGGACTGGTCTGATGTCAAAATGGATGTCATGAAGTTGGCCCTGCGTGCAAAGTTCACCCAGCACAAGAAACTTCATGACATGCTTGTGGACACTGGCGATCAACGTTTGGTGGAACACACCAGCAGGGACAACTTCTGGGGAGACGGGGGTGACGGCAGTGGTGATAATCATCTTGGAAAACTTTTGGAAGAAGTTAGAGACGCTCTCAAGAATGGAAAACTAAAGCTTAACTTCAGTGCCCTCAGTGAAATTCATGCTTCTCCTTACACACGAGGAAATTCTTGGTCAGGAACCACTTCTGCTGGAGCTGGTCTGTTGGGGCATGGCACACCAACCGATCCTCCTACTTCTACTTACACACAGGAATATGGACTGAGGCAGACTTGGTCACATGGCAGTTTTGATCAACGAAACTTAGAAGCACACCATCATGGTAGTGGACCACATTATAGTGCTACAGGAAATTTCTATCCACCGGCAGACCACATGGACACATCGAAGCATTGACTGGGGTCCTATTTATAGTTACTGCATGTTTAAACAGTTTGTTGGTATTGTTGCGGCTGCAAAATTTATCTTCAGAATCTGAATCACTCAAAAGATGCACAGTATGACATTGAATGGAACTGCTGCAGGATAAATTGCATGTGTGAACATTGGAGAGGTATAATATATACCTTTTCGATGCATATAATTAGCCTAGTAATGAAATCCATGTTTTAATTAATTGCAGCTGTCCTGCATGCATGTGGAGCACATGCACAATTAAGGACAGCTTAATTTCTGGAGTGGAGACAGTGACTATATATATATCACATTGTATAATGACACTGCCAGTCACTGCAGTAATGAATTTTTTCAAAGTCATCTAGGAGTTAAGGTTTTAGAAGAAGTTAGACAAACTTTAAGATGGTCTCAACATGGAAAATTAGTTCAAACATAAACTAAATGTATGCATAATATCCATAGAGTTAAAATTTGTTCGGCATGATCGCATATGCATGGACAATGAGTGTCTTCTTCCCATGCATGTGGCCATCTATATTCTAAAACTTGCATATTTTGATATGACCGGTGTCTACATTGACATGTTTCGGAATGATCACACCTATAGCTCTACAAGAAGTGCCTAAAGCAGGAGGCACTGCTATCCATGCTGATCAAGTAGGTTCAAACCATGCAACCGAAGTTTGGTGGTTCATGGAATCATCCCACGGTATAGCGGCTTATACCAGTGCCAAGGTCTGTGATATGGACTTGTTATAGGATGTTTTAGATACACGTTTGAGTACGTACTGTCCCATTTAAATACAATTATCACCATATAATCACCAGTTATCACCATGCACCCAGCTGTTTTGTTTAACCCACGTACTTTGTTTATTTCTGCCTGTAATTCTGTAATTTTAGTTAAGAGCTCACACTATGCATCTGAATTTTGTGACAATTAAACTATCAACCTCATTGTCCATATATGGTCATAATTACCACACTATTGGGCCCACAGCATACATTTTGACTTCTTGCCAATTCTCTTCAATTCGTCCAACTTCATTTTATCCACTTTCAAACTATACACAATTTATCACTTTCCACAATTCACAACCATCACTATGCATTACCATTATTATATATGGCTGCACCAAAACCTGGCGTCAGATCATTGGTCACAATTTGTGATTGTAGAACAAATATAGCATGCAAATAATAAGAATTACTGATATACGCCACGTCACCTTTGCAAGAATGGAATGTTGTACAAGCACATGCATGTATATACAGTTACACGCGAACGCTGACCTAAACAAGGCGCGTCACTGTGGTTAGGTAATTCCCCAGGTAAATCACCTTCGTTCGTCCCTCGCCTTATATCCATAAAGAGTAATAGTACAGGCTAGCTTGTCGCTTACGTAATCTACTATCTATAGTGCTCTTTCCAAGAAGCCATTTTGCACATTGTTTTGCGTATGCAGTTATTTCGTCTGCGATCCGATAAAGATGAAGGACAGACAGGGCAAGTGGAGAGTTAACTGCGGGATAAAGGGTTGCGATTGTCCAGAGTATCTAGTTGAAGATAGCAAGAAAATTCGGTGCGATTACTGCACCCATTCTCCTGCCGACCACTGCTGGTTGGGATCCTGTAAGGAGTGCGAAGAGGACGATCAAGCAGAAAAAGGGGGCACATGTACTGGGTATGTTACAGCCTTTATTTGTTGGCATGTAAATATATGAGCACATTATATAATATTATTAGCATATTAAT
>CAUJGJ010000332.1:3045000-3065000 GCA_963170055.1 Halisarca cf. caerulea | reverse complement strand
TACGTACAGCATGTGGCACTGATCTATGGTGAAGTTACTCAATTACAGAAAATGTCTGTGTTTGTGTAGTTTTTCTATTTTTTGAATATGTGTGTGTGTGTGTGTGTGTGTGTGTGTATGTGTGTGTGTGTGTGTGTGTACATGTGTCTGAGCCAGGCTAGATTATTGTTCATCATACATTCGTGGATTCTGACACACGTACATCTAGCTGGGGCAAGTTTTAGAGCACTGCTTTATAATTCAGACATGCAAATCCACCTACATGTATGTTGCAGTTGTGGGATGGAGGTACGTATTCAAAGAGATATGTATGTTCAAAATAAGGAGCAAACGGAGGATGGTCAAGTGTCCTAGCATTATCGAAATCAATCCTTTTTCTACAACTTACTTTAAGTCTGGTTTTTGTTCCATTCATCTGGAGGTAGGCATGTGATGAGGAGTGTAAACAATCCATATGTGGTGTGCCAAACAAGATGCTTACTAAGCAAGTTAGACTAGCTTATGATCTTCAATCAATCAATCATTATTGACATGCATGCACACATGCACATACAACACTATAGGGTGAGGGGATACCCAATGAGGTACAAACTGAAAACAGTACAGAAATTAGAAGGCTGATGGGCCGAAGTGTGTACACCACATTACAAGTAAGAATTTAGCCGTCTTGAGGTCTTTGCATGCCTGGTCCACAACACAGCAGCCTTTCCATCCGTATCAACCTCTTTGTGTTGTGTGCATATGACTTCAATCTTGCTTCCCTTGTAGTGGATCAAAAGCTAGAGAGACGAGATTCCCTGACAAGTTTATCCCACGACATGAAGGGATTGTCGATCTGTTGAAGGCCTCGGGACCACCTGATGTAGTCTGCCTACAAGAGTTCTCCTCCGAGCTAGCAGTCTACCAGCTGTTTGAACAGAACTTCTCCAAGGAGTGAGTCAGTGTATTGCAGCCTTGCTGTATTCATTGATACTCTCGATTATCTATACTGTGTTTGGTTGGTCATGTGCTGTTTGTCTGGTTAGACTCTTGCTGTGTCTAAGGTACTGTGGAAACTCATTGCAAAGAACTCTCTCACAATGAATTCCTGCATATACGTACGTAGTGAGTGTAAATTAATCCATCCCCAGTTAGTGTTCTATGAATTAACTGGTTATACTGTACGTGGTTCAATTTCTGTGTGGTTTTGTGTTGGTGGTTTTCATGGTTTGGATGTCATCCACAAAAACTTGCAACAATTTAGATCAGGCTCTTGTGCAATGACATGGCTGTCGCCGGATATAAAAACACGAAATAGTTTCACCCTGTGAATATTTAAGTGCCTATCGTAGTGAAACTTTGACATAGGGATAATTTTTTAGTGGGCCCTGGGGTTTACTGCCGTAGACTCTAGTTTAGAAGCGCATGCGCCTATCACTCTGGGTGGCAAGGAAGTATGTGCGTATTATAAAGTGCGCACCTGATAGGCAGTGTCTCCTTATATATACACATTTAGATCACCTTGTAAAAGGAGAAATGAGTATGCATCTATTAAAAGGTGTGTGTTTCTTACAAAGGTGCGCTTCTTAACCCAAGTCTACGGTATACTGGCTTTCTCCTGTATTTCTTATACGTAGTTCAAAAAGTGTGCATTGTATTCGAGCAGCATCAGTATCATGTGTACCTACTGCACTAATATACACCAACTATGTATGTACGTACATGTGTTCCATTGGTATCCATGGTTTCCAATAATCCTTCAACACATGAATGTTAGCTGATTCTCCTACTAAATATTATGTATGTGCATACATGTACACATGTACATATTTGAAAATGATCTGAGGGTATTTGGTTTACTGAAAATATATACGTACATATGTGTATGTGTATTTTTTGAAGCATTTATCCTCATATAACGTATGTACCTCGTCATTTGACCCACAGATACACTCTTCAGTTTTACCCGAGACCCAGTGCCTCAGAAGGGCTGTTTGTGATGGTGAAGAGGCACTATGTAGTGGAGCAGGTCATCAATCAAGAGCTGTCAGGCTCTTGGAACGGAAGGATAGCTCTGCACATCCTCATCAGCTTGGGAGAGGGCAAGCCTAAGGTATTCCACACCCCTGTGTGTGTGTGTGTGTGTGTGTGTGTGTGTGTGTGTGTGTGTGTGTGTGTGTGTGTGTCTTTGTGTGTGTGTGTGTGTGTGTGTGTGTGTGTGTGTATGTATGTGTGTGTTTGTGTGTGTGTGTGTGTGTGTGTGTGTGTGTATGTGTGTGTGTGTATGTGTGTGCGTGTGTGTGCGTGTGTGTGTGTACGTACGTATGTGAGTGTATGTGTGTGCATACGTACGTATGTGTATAATTTGTGCTTGGGTGCATTTGTGCATGCCTGCATATACGTACGTACGTATCTACATACCAGGGTTTCTTTCAGAATAGTGGTAAGGTCTGTGTGTGTGTGTGTGGGGGGGGGGGGGGGGTTAAGGGGTCTGCACTCAGTATCTGTTCATCCTATCATTTATTTCCCTATTACTGTTTATGCTTTTCTGCACACTTACTGTACATGTCTGTGTGTACTTGCATCACCTTTGCTATCAGTATGTACCTTTGTCTGTGTGTACCTGTGTGTACTTGTGTGTATTTGTACGTACAGTATGTATATTCCTGTGTATATCTGTACATAGTTTTGTGTATCTGCGGGTACTTGCGCTTGTGTACGTATCTGTATGCACATGCATACGTGTGTGTACCTGTGTCTTCTTGTGTATGTGTGTATATATGTGTACAGGTTCTTGTATCCACAACGCACTTAGAGTATCCTCACTACTCCATGATGGAAGGATTCCAAGTGGTTAGTCCTGTGGCTGTACATGTATGTACTTACGTATGTCTGCATGGTAGTATTTACTGTGTCTAGTCAACTCCCTCAAGCCCATGTCCGTATACTGAATACAATGAAACCCCTCTAAATGGCACACACACACACACACACACACACACACACACACACACACACACACACACACACACACACACACACACACACACACACACACACACACACACACACGCACGCACGCACGCACGCACAAACACACACACACATGCACGCACACACACGCACACACACACATGCACGCGCGTACACTCGAGGCCTGTAAAATTTGTAAATTCAGTGGGTTTTCGAGATTAGGAAGGTTCTACATGTACAGTGAATATAGTGAACTGGACGGGGATCCACATACATCTCAGAGAAGGTTCCAGAGAGTTGGTTTAGAGATGTTTTCTTATACTTTGTCACCCCATACAGTACATGTGCACATACACATACCACAGTGAGGCTTGCATAGAAGAGCGCCTGTCTATAGTGACCACTGTAGTCTGGCCCATGGGTTGCCCCGGTAATACTGATACTCCTTTGTATTGTAAGGACCACCTGTCTATAGAGACCGCCATCACTTTGCCCTTGAGTGGGTGGTCTTTATAGACATGTTACGTATCTGCATCCTTCCTTTATGCTTAGTATCAGGTACAGAGTCTCTTGTCGAGAATAAATGACATAGTTGTCCAGTGAGTTCCTCCAGACATTGCACTGATCTAATATGCCATGTAGCATTACACACACACACACACATGCACGCACACGCACACACACACGCACGCACGTACGCATGCACAACACACACACACACACAAACACACACACAAGCACACACTCACACACACACACACATGCACACACACACACACACACACACACACACACACACACACACACACACACACACACACACACACACACACACACACACACACACACACACACACACACACACACACACACACACACACACACACACACACACTGACTTCCACTTATTTTCATACACCCTTCTTTCCCTGTATACCCTCCAGTACTCCAGATCCAGTTGCGGTGTTCCTGTGTGGTGACTTCAACACATACCCAGGTAGTTCTGTGTACAAGGCAGTGTACAGTGAAGGGTTCGTATCTGCATACCACTCAGTACACGGTCATGAGCCTAAAGTTACTCACAGAGATCATCGGGGGAATGAAGTGGCAGCAGATTACATTTTTTACAGGTGTGTATCTTGTGTGTGTATGTGTGTGTGTGTGTGTGTGTGTGTGTGTGTGTGTGTGCGTGTGTGTTGTGTGTGTATGTGCCTGTGTGTTTTGTGTAAGTTTGAGTGTATGTTGTGGGTGGGTATGTTGCGTATGTGGTTGTGTGTGTGTGTGTGTGTGTGTGTGTGTGTGTGTGTGTGTGCGTGTGTGTTGTGTGTGTATGTGCCTGTGTGTTTTGTGTAAGTTTGAGTGTATGTTGTGGGTGGGTATGTTGCGTATGTGGTTGTGTGTGTGTGTGTGTGTGTGTGTGTGTGTGTGTTTTGTGTATGTGTATGTATATTTGTGATTGTGGGTACATGTGGGCATGTACAGTACATACATACAGTGCATGCATACGTACGTATGTATGTATGTATACGTATGGGTGAATACCTTGTTCGTTTGCTTGTATACGTATGTTACATTGTACCATGTATTGTATTGCTGCTGTTTGTAGAGGTTAGATTGTACGTTGTGATTGAAACGTACAGTAAAACCTGTCAATGTGATATGGGCGTTGTAATGACCACTCAAGGGACCAAGTAATGGTGGTCTCTGTAGACAGGTGGTCCTTGTCCAGAGGTGTTTTAGTACAATTGAAGTGGACAATGATACCGCCTACCATGGTCTCTATAGACAGGTCATCTTCATATGCAAGTGGTCTTTAAGACAGGGTTTACTGCACAGTGAACCCACTATAGTCCAAGCCTTGCAGTGGCGTCAATAAGTTCAAGTTTTGCTAAGTCTAGTTGTCAGACTCAACCTTAGTCAAGTGTATGTGTGTGTGTGTGTGTGTGTGTGTGTGTGTGTGTGTGTGTGTGTGTGTGTGTGTGTGTGTGTGTGTGTGTGTGTGTGTGTGGGAGTGGGGAGCAGGAAAGGTCCCTTCCCCACCCCTGCATGCTATTAACTAAATTGTGTCAAGTAGCTAGACTAAGCTTTACTGGGATGTAATGTTATGTGCTAGCGTATTCACTATTTTGCTCAGACGTGTGCTGGCATTAATTGGACATTTGGCCCTCAATGCATAGACTGAATTTCAGCAGAGCTCTTGAATTTGATGCCATCTTGTCCATACAGAATGTTCATTCAAATGGCTAGTATTTTGGACCAGTGGTAGTTTCCACAAGAAGGGTCTGATGACTGACTGCAATTTGCAACACTACTCTTTAATCCACCCACCCACCCCACTTCCACCTTCTGCCAGCCTTACTAATCCACCTCTAATTGATTTTCCCAATTTGAGCAATTGTCAAGGTTCTTGTGTGAACGAGTCCGCTTTGATAATGCAGTTGTCACATGCTTATTTCATTGTGTGTGTGTGTGTGTGTGTGTGTGTGTGTGTGTGTGTGTGTGTGTGTGTGTGTGTGTGTGTGTGTGTGTGTGTGTGTGTGTGTGTGTGTGTGTGTGTGTGTGTGTGTGTGTGCATGCATGCTTGCGTGTGCACATACATATGTACTGTACTGTACTATGCTTCTATAGACCCGTTTCATCTCAACCTCTGAATGCAGCACTGCATCCAGTGAACTTCAGTGATCAGGTGAGCGCATTGAATGTGGAAGCATAATAATATTATATTATTCATTTTATAGAATTTTGAAATAATATGTTGCAAAATTGTGTGTACTGGTGTGTGTGTGTGTGTGTGTGTGTGTGTGTGTGTGTGTGTGTGTGTGTGTGTGTGTGTGTGTGTGTGTGAACTCACGTTTGTGTGTGTATATATATGTGTGTGCATCCACACACACACATGTGACTGTGTGCTGTTGTGTCCCTAATAATCATCTTTTTGTGCAGAAATGGCCGGTGGAGTTTGTCCTGTCAGATCACCGACTGCTTACGGCTCAGTTTGAAGTGAGAACGCCTCAGGAGAGTGGTCCTTCCTGGAGGGAAGGAGGCATTGATCCTTTGTTGGAGGAGCCTCAAGGTTCATCGTCAAAAACATGTGCAATTTCATGATCGAAAGGAAATCATATGGTACCATGTTAAAATATGTACTTAAATTTATTCAATCTTTAATTTTTATTTCGATTGTATATAATACAGTATTTATGTATATAGTTTCTTGTATTTTCATTCAAAATTCAGATTTATTTATTTTTCACTCCATTAACAATTACCGGTCATGTGCCCCCCCAATTATGTTATTGTGTAATGTCTACATATAGAATCAACAGTGCATGCAAGCATGTACTGGATGAATGAACACATATGCATGCATGCATGTGTACATACGTCTAAATGCATGCAACACTTCGTCCACGTACAGAGAATTGCATGCATGTGGGTGGTGCACATGTGCATGCTACAGTATATATATATATATATAGTGCAAAACATTGATCTTTAATTTAGCATCACCATACACCCAATACTATACCAACACACCCACAGCACTTTGGAAACTTTGTGTGTGTCCTGGCGCATTGTATGCTAATGTGTGTGGTACTAGCTAGTGCATGACAATATAATATTGGTATTGGCACCACCATGCATACCCATTTCTACACAAGTATACACCCACATTCATGATTGATATTATATGCATGCATGTTATAATGTATATAATATATATACATTCTAATACATTATATTATTATAGTTATAAAAATGCAACAGTTATGAATCCAATCCTTTCTAAAGTACCCTTCCATGAGCAGCCATCTTCAAGAAATCCTTATATATACAACTAGCAGGATTGAGGTTGTACATGCAACCTCTCAGAATCATGCATGCATGGACTGAATTGATCCTTGGATTCCCTCTCCCCAAGCCTGAGTTTTCTGTATAGGAGCCAGGAGGTACCAGATATCTCCTCCGTGACCACACCCCTATGTTGCAACCTAAATTTTACTACAGTAACTATAATCATCATCAAGTAGAGCTAACAGCTATATTGAAGGGCAGTTAGGTGAAAGGGCATCAATTAGGCGGGGACAGACAGACAGTGTACTTGCATCATCCCATACCAGCTGTGTGAAGGGAGGAATTAAGAGGTTTGTCAGCCGCCATCATCCACTATACGTGCACGTCCTTCAAATGTTCAGGTCTGAGACCATTAGGGCTAATAGAGCTCTCCGGTGTTGCCAGGTCAATGAAGTGAAAAATCCTATATATAGCTGAACCTCCAGCTGAACGACATGCGTGGCTGCATGGGCACGATATATAGTTATAAAAATATGCATCTGCTCAGTTAATATCAATGCAGCTTGAATACACATATACAGCCGAACCATGAACTCAATGTAGCTAGTGGGGAGGATGATAAAATGACTGGCCAAGCGAGACTAATGCTTTCACAGTACACACTTTACCATTTGGTGAGCTAGGCATGCTATTCTTTAATAATTCAAAGTGGTAATGCTTATTATTATTTGTAATTGTTTTCTATAGTCACAGATATATAAGTTAGAATGTGTTTGCAACATACTTTTAATTGTTCATGGATAAAATTTAGTGGAAAATCCGCATATATGCGCATTGTATGTGTTATCCATCCATCCATAGTCGCCTTTTAGATCCCAAAATCTGTAGAATATATGGATAAATCCATGGGTCTGGCAACACTGGCTCCCACAAAAAGATAGACTTCATTGGCGTAGGAATGACTTGTACTTTGGGGGGGCTCATTCAATATCATGTGCAGTTTATGTGCAGTATAATAGCTTGTTTAATATAATATGATCAGGCAAACATTGGGGGGGGGGCTATAGCCCCTTCAGCCCCCATGGTTCCTACACCTATGGACTTGTTCATGCAACCATGTCTTCAGTTACAATATGCATAATATTACTACAACATGCATGCTCTTCCATCTACAGATACAGTGAAGCCTCTGTAATCACCCCCCCCCCGATAATCCACCCTAGTTCCAAAAAACAAATTATAATGCATAATATTTTGCTGAGTGTAAACCTCATTAATCCACCATAAAACTGACATTACCGGTACCATGTGGCGGATTGGAGAGGTTTCACTGTACACTGTGTACAGTGAGATATATAGAGAGTTGGTGAGTGGATGTTTCCCTTTGAAGGTTTGTAAGGCAGGACGGCCCTTTCACGGCAGCCACATGCACATGCAGTATAGATTGCATACAGAGAGCTGGCCAACCTACAACAATCCCAGACCTTGGAATATCCTCAATTTTTTATATGTATTTTGTAAAATAACAAAGTTATCTGTAGAAAGATGGTTTCTCCACCTCAGAGTTAAGTCGTGAGTTGAGAGGATGGTCCAGTTCAATCCTCCCTCAGTCAGTTTTCTGCTGACATCTGCAGTCAAGGATTTACGTATACACAAGTATGGGCATGCATCTATTGCATGCACGTATATACAATATTAGGTGCTGTATATATATAATATCAATCTTATACATTAGAATCAATTTGCATATGCATACACTAGTATTGGGTGCATCGAGCTGTCCTTGTGGCACGTGCGCCTTTACAGGGAAGCTGTCATACCAAGTACCTAGTGCAGCGTCACAAATCAAGTGCACTTGTAAGCAACTAAAAATATCAGTTCAATGCATAGTCTACTTGTCCAGCCCCAAATCTGCCATCTTTTCCTTGACAAGCTCAACGACCTTGCCCGACTCTGGGAACTTGAGTTTCCTTGGAGGTCCAAGTTTGATACCAGACCACACCACATGCTCTGTATGGGACAACAAGCAATGAGGGTCACAGTGAAACCTCTCTAATCCAACACTCAATGGGACTTGAAAAACATGTTGGATTACTGAGTGACTCTTACCATACATTAATATGGTGACCATACCACTTTGTAGGGAATGTCAGATTACAGAGGCTTCGCTGCACTAGACAATGGCAGTGCTAGAAACAGAGGTAGACAGACATTAGGGGACATATTTGTTGTGTATTTAGTGATGTGTTTCGATGAACTAGTGTTGTACCTTTATTGATTTCTATCTCGTGTTGCTTCATGTTTTAGTTGTTTTATCATGGTGTACCTGACATATCTGTGTTGCTGAGTCAGCCTGTATTCAGTTGCTCTGTTGCTTGAGATTTGAGATTGAATCTTATTGAATGTGTTAAAGTGTATGAGCGATACATAACAATATTACAACATATTAGCTCTATTACTTTGGATCAGACAATTTCAGATTTATACGCAGACATTTTTCAGAAGTACACGAGTCATGCTTTCTAACTCAATTCCAGTTGTGTTGTTTCAGAATAAAATTGATTCCCCTACAAAATTCTCGATTAGATGCCACAACAGGAGAAGTCGTGCACAAATTATGATGTGCTCAGCCAAATATCTGACCCAAATATTATTGAGTAGGAAAAATATCAAAATGGTGGGATAATGTCTGAATGCTGACCGTTATTTCTAACACTGTAATGGTGTCATTGCATGTAGACCACTAGCCCCTGGGCACCAAATTTATGGCCGTTGATGCTTGTACAGGTCTGCCTTATAGAGATGTATAACATTGTACTACTTCTGTTCTAGTCAAATACATAGGCTGGCAGCCGCACACATTCAGGGTTATATAAAGGGATGGTGGTGGTGGTGGTGGTGGGTGGGTGGGGGGGGGATTAAGTACAATTGTCCCTGGCAGAAAGATGATGTGTGAAGCATATAATAGAGAAAAATTTATGTGTTTTGGGGTTTCCCCTAAAACTTTATCCCAATAACCCCTCTACAGTGACTCCATTAGATACGTAGATTTGATGAAGAAGAGAGTTCTCTTCTTTACAGCTGGCAAAAACTATTGATCTTATTGTCAAACATATTACACACTGACAAATATGTAATAAGCTAGGTGGATACATAAGCAGGACCTCATGTCAATTTATCCAATGAAACAACAATCGCTACATACATAACTTCTAACTACACATCAGAACACAGCTAACCTTCTCCTTTGGGGTCCACCAGTGTGCACTCAAAGCTCTTACTCCTGGGTTTTACTGGGTTGACCTTCACAACTGCACCAGCAAAACTCAATTGGAGCTCTTCAGCAAGTGCACTGGCGTGCTTCTTGTACACATGTCAGGAGTTGCTGTCAAACATAGCATGAGAGAGACATGTACAAAATACATGTGAGGTTAAGTAGACTTGAAGTGCAAGAAATCATGTACAGAACAGCATTCTCAGTGTGACTGGCAGAGGGAAATAAAGCACTGCTGTCAAATACATTTATGGAAACAAAGTGAGACCTGGTATATCCGACACTGACTTATCCAACCCCTTGCGTATCCAGCAATCTCTTGTGGTCTTTTGTGTCTGACATATTTTCTAGAATCACATGTGGTGTATAGTCTGGCATGGCTGAACCGTTTCTGCCTCCACCATTTTTATAGCTATAAAATGGTGGAGGCGGAAAAGGGTCAGTGGGTAGTCTCGTACCCAGACCCACTTCCGCCTGCCATTTCATTTGGGCGAGATTTGGGCCAAATAAAATGGCGGACGGAAGTGGGTCCAGGTATTAGACTAGGTCAGTGGGCTACCCCAGACTACACATGTGGTTGGACAAACCAGCTTTGTTTGACAATCATTACCATACTGTTTATGTTTGTTTGTTAATCATCACCATATTACTTATTGCTGATTTTTGTTGTCATTCGGGTCCCCCATTTATACCAGCTTTGTGCTAAAGGGGCAACCTTAATATACGACAATACAATACAATACAATGCAATACAATACAATGCAATACAATACAATACAATACAATGCAATACAATACAATGCAATACAATACAATACAATACAATGCAATACAAAGGGTAAAAGTAGGGTAATACGAATGCATAAAGATCATTCCACTTAGAAATTTGATAAGTAATACAATTAACCAAAAGTATTGGAAAACCAGATGACAAAATGGGACGGATCTAACAGCATAGAGGTACACTCATTAGCAAGATCGGCTTTGTACCCCTTAATTTTACACGAAGAGCAAACTACACGTTGTCCTATCTGGGGTCTAGTTGCACATACCTATGTTTTACGTAAGGAAGTTCGTTCAGGAATCTATAAGGTACTATAATCTTACTAGGTAAAGGATTACTGGGCGTGCATAATAAGACACTGATCTTCAGAATTACCATCTTTCGATAATGAAGTAAGATTTTCCATTCATTTCAGCTGCATGTGATTCGTCACTGGATTCTTCTTTGGGATTTTTCGAACATTTGGCACCATCATCCACATCTTTCTGTAATCGCTTCTTTTTAGCAGGCATGTTTAGCAAGAAATTTCTTATTAAAGCACACCAAAATTGCGCGCGAAGGCCTATTGCACGTGACTCAGGTGCCTTTTGCAAGACGTTAATTTTTATGCCTTTGGCTAATTATTTCATTTTACGTGTGATTAGCTATCAACTGAGCTAATGCTGTGGTGATACAAAGACAAAGACAGTCTGTAGGCTAAATACTTGACCGACAATTAAAGGAATCTTGCAAAATAGACAACATTATACTTGTCCCCTACATTTCTGCAGGATTGTGCTATCTATGAAGTCTTCAGCTCACAGGACAGAATTACTTCTCATTATAACTATGCATAACTAATTGAGGTGGTTTTAGGCAGTCTATCAAGTTGGTAAACGGCGGACTTGGACGAATTTATGAACTATTTTCCTTCCGAATAACAGTCACGTGGAGTTGAGCACGCGCAATGCAACACTCCAAATAGAGCGCATCATCATATGTGGCGGGAGGTACCGAAATTGTAATAGGATAGTACACAGAAGCTGAAAACATGAGAAAGTTGTGGCTGAGCAAGGACGATTTTGAACTGTTTTACCACGAAATAGGACCCTATGATTATGAGTTTTTCAGAACACATCTTGATACTTTCAAAAGAATGTGGAGGGAACAGGTAAGGCTGTTCCATAATAGTCTAGGGTTCCAACGTAGCCGCCTGTAGTGACATCGGTAGCGATTGTTGTCACTCACACTCACATTCAATTTGCTGCTTGTTAATGTTGCTACTCTTCCCCAAAGTTTGGTACTACAATGGTGTAAACTAGCTATTGTCAAACGTCTGCAGAGGTCAAGATTTTGGGACGTGTTTATTCTCACTTTTGAGGACTTCATGTGGACCCACGGCTCACTGAAAGATTTTCCTATGTGCATTTCAGTGAGTTCTGCGACTTTTATGTGTCAAAGGGTAGATACATTCAACAGAATCATAATATTCCCTCATGTTGTTGGATTGAAGCAAAATGACATAGGCAATTGAGCTGTATTTTACAGCAATGGCAACTTGGGGTGACTTTTGCCATTGTTAGTTCTTGAAATGTAAAATAGTATACATAAGCATATTTTCAGCCTCTAATTTTCTTTATAGCCCTTTCAGATTCTTTGTTTACCCATGCCTATTTCCTCCACCTGTGCTACATATTGTCCATTGTATTGATGAATGAAGGAGTGTGTTGTGTACATACTTGTGCATTGTAATCCAATTCAGCCAAGAATTGTCTTTCTTGAATACTCTTCGTCCCATTTATTACGATTTTCATACCACATCAAATCCCTTCATAGTACAGTCAGACCTCACTCATCCATGCACATCTATTCTGAATAAAACAGAAGATAACGCGAGTGAACAGGATAAATGAGGAAGTGGTAGTATAGTGTGCAATAGGACTATTGTAAATTTGATCAAATAAAAACCACTGCAGAAGGTGAGGGAACAGAATATCTGTGGTGCAGATAAGTGAGGCCTTGCTGTACATAGTTACATGTGTGTTGGTGCAGGGGTGTTAGTTGGGTGGATAGCAGAGTACTGTAGTATCACATCCACAATCTAACCCCACTACCCTTATGTAGCTGGGGTCAAGAGTCTTGTCAATCATCTGCCCAACCAAAACCCATTCATAACTTATCAATAAATTAGTAGTTGTCAATTATCACATTTTGTAGCCTGAGGTCAAGCAATTTGCACTTTATGCTGCTGTAGTGCACCAGGGCAGGATCCATCATACAACTGTAATGTGTCATGGTGAAGCAAAACAAGTGCAAAATGTGACAATTGACAACTATCAATTGATGGGATATATATGGGTTTTGGCTGTCCAGGTGATTGACAAAACCCTTGACCTGGGCTACATCATGGATGTAATCCTGCAGTAGTCATTGATCCACCCGACTTTTGCCCCCGCACCATGACATGTACATAAAGTGAGACCGGTCTACAAGGACGACTGAAGGGCCAAATGCTAGTGATCTTTATGAACAGGTGGTTCTAATAAAAAGATGCACTAGTATCACTGAGTTAACATTTCATGGATCAGCCCACAGCACTTTTTATACATACATAGACATGTGGTCTTTAAGACAGATTTCACTGTGTTAACGTAAATTACAGTAATGTCAGTGATAAGGCAAAGATTACTTCAAAATCTGTTTCTTTTCTCTTAGGGAGAAGATGTCAGACATTTGGTAGCAAAAGTATTTGACTATGTTAGGGAACAGTTTGTAAAGGGGAAGGTGTCTACTGCAAAGAACTTTATATTGCATGCAGCTCTCGTTGCTCAGAACAAGCATGCACTCGGACTATTGGATAAAGTTAACACTTGTGAGCTGATTTGTAGTATGGGTGACTTCATGCTCGCTATACTGTGATGATTGTACATGCGAACACACACACATACACACACACACACACACACACCACAAACGTACATACGTCAAGCTAGCTATGATGAAAGACCCTTTAACAGTCTTTGCAATGTTTTAAGTCTACATAAGCACATAAGTGGTCAAACTGTCAATAATTGCTGCCTAACATACGCAGCTGGATCTAGATACGTAGATTGCATTGGTCCAAGGTCAATATTCAGAATATTCTTCTTGTTCTGAACACTACAGTAGACAATGAATTCAGATGATTATTGCTCTGTCTATAATTACGTATGTGTTATAGTAGTTGTTGCTATGCATGTATAGATTCATACAAACATACGTAGATTCCTATCATGATATCTACATACGTAGGTTCATGGAGAAGAATATGGTACATCTGCACTTGTGTATTCCTTCTTACCGTATGTGTTAGTTGTGCATACATACGCACACACATGGGAACAACTGTGGGGGTGGTTTCTTGTATGTATGCAAATATATACTGAGTTGGTCTTATCTACGTATCCTTTGAGTTTTTGATGCCCATGTGTATCATTGTGTGTACATATATGTAGTATTGTGTGCATACACTATGTGCCTCTATGTACATATGTTTGTGTTATTAACAGTTTTTTTGTTTTTTCTCAATTGCAGCACAAAATCCTTTCTATGTGAAAGAAACTAGGTAAGTCGGATTTTCCGACCACTTATTTATATGTACGTACATACGTATGTACGTATGTATATACAAAGCAGTCCTCTTAACACAAAACTAAAGGGACTTGTGAAAAATGTTCATATTATTAGAATTTCATGTCATCAGAACATTTAGAAATACTAGGGACATTGAAGAGACCTTTTGCTACTTTCATGTTAACCAAAATGATTCTTGATATCAGTGTTCCACTGTAGGTGTGTGCCATGCTCTGTGCACATATGTACATGTTCATGTGTCTTACATGTTGTATTGTTTTCATGAGTAAATACGTGCATATGTACGCATGTCATTGCCACACGCACTGTGTATTCCATTGTAGAGAAGCATTTCGGTCATTATTCGGTGAACCATCGGCTAAGGATACTTATGTAAAGGTGGGTACTGTGTGTGGGTGGTTATTCCCGTATTACAAAACCTGTTTGCAAAGGCCAACAGATGCATGTGTGTGTCTTCTCTGTTGTGTGTATGCAAACTCCACATACATATCTACTTGCATTAACAGTAAACCTCACCTATCCACATCTCAATCCCTCATCTTCATAGTAGTTTTTGTTGAGTGAAATTACAATAATTCTACTGTACACTATACTACTGCTCCCTTCTTTATCCATGTTCCTCCCTTTATTTGCAATTTTATCCAAAACGGATATGTGTGGATAAGTGAGGTCTGACTGTACACTCTACAAGAGACAAAATTAATACATGTACGTATATGTACTCTGTGTACATACATACTTGTTTCATAATCGTATGGGTATGTATATGTACATACATACACACTTGACTATACTTACGTACGTACGTACATCCATCCATATTTTGTTATATACAGTTAGTGCTGGGGCTCCCACTATACCTAAAGTTTGCTGGTGCCATTGTTATTGCATTGAGACGGTGGTTGTCGGCGGATGACATCGATGAGGACAATCAGGTGGAAATGAACAAGTACTTTGTAACCATTCACACATTACCTACCAGGACACCAGGGACAGAACAAAGTGACGAGGATAGGGTATTGACAGCTAAGGCTAAAGCAATTGCTAAAAGTTTGTAAATTTATATGTGCATATACATATATGGTCAGATACATAGGTACAGTACATGTGTATGTATCCCCTACCTCTATCTACAGTATAGTGACCGATTGTGCATATACGTACGTATGTACATACGTACATGCAAACCTTCCTCTCCATACTTAACCTCAGTACTTTTACTTAAGTAGTTCTTACAAATTTCCTATCTTTCGCCTCGATGTGTATGTGCATTGTGTACCTTTTCCTCTGTTTTCTTTATGTGTACATTCAAGCTCATGTATGTGAAACTGTATTTCATAGAGCATCACTGTTGCATACTTACATAATATACGTAGATGGTAAAGTATGTAACTGTATATATACTGTGCATTTCATTTTCAATAGAAAATAAAGGATCAATAGAGACTAAAGGCAGTGTTCAGGACTCCCCAGCTCAGAGAGAAAAAGAGGCTTTATCAAGGGATCAAGTGGAGTCAAAAGACATTATAGAACCCAGACAAGATAGCAGTCTGGAGCCTGCTGTTGACGATCATCCCGTTCCTTCACTTGATCAAGAACAGAAGAAGATTGTCAAGTTACACATTTGTGCAACCTGTCAGAAGAAAGAAGAAACAGTTAAAACATTTAAAAGATGTCAGAGGTGTGTGTATTTGTGCGTCTGTCTGTCTGTGTGTGCATAGATATTATCGATATTATCTAGGGGGTGTGTTTGTCTGTGTTGTTTGTGTCTGTTTGTGTGTGTCTGTGTCTGTGTATGGTATATTTTTAACATGCTGTGATATTCAAATTTGATTTTGCTAAGTCTAGCAGTCATAGTGTATTCTGTGCTTTTTGCTGTTTTCAGATGTAAAGGAAAGCCCAATCCTCGTTATTACTGCAACAAGGAATGCCAAGGTGTGTGTGTGTGTGTGTGTGTGTGTGTGTGTGTGTGTGTGTGTGTGTGTGTGCGTGTGTGTGCGTGTGTGTTGTGTGTGTGCGTGTGTGTTGTGTGTGTGTGTGCGTGTGTGTGTGTGCGTGTGTGTGTGTGTGTGTGTGTGTGTGTGTGTATGTGTGATGGTTCTCACAGTATGTGTGGTTGTGCATGTGCATGTACATATAATGTTATATTTATGAGTTACATATGGTACTTCTCATAGAAAACCGTCCAGCACGCCGTCAGTTGTTCTGTTAGTCGATCAGCACTCAGTCAGGAGTCAATTGTCAGTTTGAACGGCGTCATTTCGTGATGCGTAATAAAACGTCACGGTCGTTGCGCAATGCCAATAGTCGAGGAAGAAAGAAATGGCAAGAAATGGTGTATTCAAACCACAGTATGCACAGAAATTATGTTCGATTGCGCAGAATAAACTTCGCGTGAACTTTATTGAAGTTTTGAATGATTTTCGCTGAAACTTCGGGGCCACCATATTAAAATTTTGTGCGAACTTAACTGAAACTTTGAACGATCTTCACTGAAACTTCAAGCGAACGTCACTAATACTTTCAAGGAACAAGCAAGACTGCGGAGCTACTGCTATTTGCATCCGAGGGATACGTCGCATTTCCAAAGTGATATCCCTCCAAGTAGTTAAAACGGACTCGCCCCAATCCAATGATTGAAGAAGACGCTTCAAATATTTCAGGAGATAAATTGCCAATGGAGGCGGACGACTCAGACTTTTTTCTCAAATTTGAAGAGTCTTTAGAAAAAAGAGAGAGTGGGTGTTTCGATCTCTTGCGAAACGTCACTGCCAGTCACACGGTCGTTCAATTGTCGCTCAAACGGTCAGGCAGGCAGTCGGTCACTCGGTCATCACCCGTGAACTGGACGGTTTTCTATGAGAAGTACCGTATGTTTGGTTGTAGTATGCATACGTATGTAATAGCATGTACATATGTGACATGTGTGTACAGTTTACACAATCCTGCTCATCTTATTTTTTCTGCCACTGCATACACACACGTACATAGCTGCTGACTGGAAGGGTGGTCATAGGGAGTATCACATACATGAGGATGCCCTTCGTGGTGTGCAATGAGTCCGGTGGTTTTGCAGCCTCCACATTCTGTCCCCATGTGGAGTATACTGAGTGCATGCAGCATTGGACAGGATCATCTCTTTGTCTTGCCAAGTGTTCATACGTGTGTTTGAAACATGTTTACAAGGAGTGATTTCCTGTGTTTGTTGGCACTGTAGTACAGCATATATTGTGAACTATTATCACGTCCCTTTTCTGTACATCAAAAGGTCTGTAATTTTGATGTGGAATTTGCAATTTCATTTTTTTTCATTTGTTTTCTTGTACTCGTTTGGTATACGAAGTTAGTAACACATTTGTATATCAAAAACTTAATTTGTTTTATTTATATAGTGATTGTTTATCTAACATTTTCCATATTATTATTATTATTATTATTATTGCAGTATTGAATAGATGATATATATTACATATATGTTTGTATATGTATGTACTGTGTGTAGAGCCTATGAATAAAGGAGACTATACTGTGATTTTGTGATCATGCATGCAGCCATTTTGTCCTGCATGTATACCTGCTGCAGAGGGTACTTGCGTACGAGTCCTCTGAGGCTCAAAACGTACATGCGTAACATACAGGGATTGAGGAGTGCATAGGTCAAACAACAATACATATATTATATTGCATGAGAATGTGAATGTGTATATGTCACAACATGCATAGATACTAATTAAATGCAACTGCAGTGTTAATTTGCATATACAGTCAAACTCTGTTAGTAAGTACTTCGAGCTGATAGGGAACCTATTTTGCCTTCCCTCAAGGCCGGTACAATATAGTTCTACAGTAGTAATTAATTCTATAGAACTGAATACATAATATCATACCTACATGTGCACGGCCATCCATCTGGCACCATTTATGAATGAAAAATAACAGCATATTATTACAATATTCCTGCATAAATATGAACCATGTATATTATATATGTATGGCATCAATGTTTTTGCTAAAGCAATGAGTACAACATTTCTAGCACCCTAGTTTGTCAGTACAATGCACCTAGCATTCTTGACATCACATCCACACCAATGCAAACCCAACAGCATCCACACCAATGCAGACCCAACGTTGGGTACCGCATGCACACCAATGCAGACCCAACGTTGGGTACCGCATGCACACCAATGCAGACCCAATCACATACACACCAATGCAGACCCAACCGCATGCACACCAACGCAGACCTAACCACATGCACACCAATGCAGACCCAACCGCATGCACACCAATGCAGACCCAACCGCATACACACCAATGCAGACCCGACCGCATACACACCAATGCAGACCCAACAGCATGCATGCTTGTCATTAAGTCTAAGTTCGGAGTGCCTGTGGTACATGCAAAAAAACTATTTAAAATTAATCATATAAAATCTCCGCATGTATTGGGAGATAGGTTTACAGAACTAGAGAAACAGGTTAGCAGTGTTAAGAAGTGAAGGATGCAGAAATAGTAACCTGAAATATCATTGTCCCTATATGACATTGTGTAGAAGCATTTAATAAAACTTTGCGTTCATTGATTTACCAACTGTTCAGAGAACACAGTCGGGGTCAGCAGGAACATTTACTCGGCTGTGAAGGGGTGTCTACTAGTGTCACTTGGCGTCCCTGACTGCTACCGGTAACCTGTGACATCTCATTCTCAGATTTGATCACCTCGCGCGCTACCTCCTCAAACGTTTCGTCCAAGTTGACATTGCTTCGTGCACTTGTCTCAAAGTACGGAAGATCACCATTGCTCTTACAAAACTTCTCTGCTTCATCTCTCTTCACCTGCAGAAAAAAAGAAAGTGGAACTAAATAAACCAATTGTACAAAAGCCCAACATGCACTTTTTTCTCTAACACTTTTCTAACAAACTGTAATAACTTGCAACCCCCTTCCCCATACACACACAGTATACTTGCACATGCATGTATGCCTGTACACGCACGCACACACGCACGCACACACACACACACACACACACACACACACACACACACACACACACACACACACACACACAACACTAACCTCCCTTTCCTCAACATCCACCTTATTTCCAACTATGATAAATGGGATGCGAGCGTTGCTGCTATCTGATATCTCAGTCTTCATCGTGTTCAGCCAACTGGTTAGGTTCACAAACGACTGTCGATTGGTCAGGTCAAACACAATCACACCAGCCTGAGCTCCTCTGTAGAACACCGTGGTCATTGTACGGTAGCGTTCTTGGCCAGCTGTGTCCCATATCTGTGTGTATGTGTGTGTGTGTGTGTTGTGTGTGTGTGAGTGTGTGTGAGTGTGAGTGTGTGTGTGTGTGTGTGTGTGTGTGTGTGTGTGTGTGTGTGTGTGTGTGTGTGCATGTGTGTGTGTGTGTACAAGGCATAAATAAGTACACACATATTAGGATGTACACAACAGCAGACAACAGTGCAAATCACATACTGCACTGTATATGAATAGAATCTGTTGCGCGTTGAGTGCAACTGATGGAGGTACTGGATGAGGAGGCTATACAGAGATGTATGCTTCTCAT